>CBVK0102812267.1:0-16280 GCA_900067695.1 Picea abies
AGATATATTTTAATTTTATAAGTGACAAAGACAGCATGGATGATATGGCTCGGAGTAGGTGCACTGTTTTTACTGAAGTATTAGCCAAGAAGCCCTCTGAATGGGCCCAAAATGCTATTGAATTTCTAAATTATGTGCCAACTGTTGATCTCCAAACTATCGGGGTAAAGGACGGGACTGCGTTGATCATTTCAGCTAGGAGGATCATCTCCAAGCACAACCTGCTCAGATCAATATAGAACAAAGCTTATGCAACTAGAGCACAGCATACAAGAGTTTAAGGATGCATTTGAAATTTTTTTTATCAAAGGACTCCCACCATTTTGGGATGGCAAAGTGCTAACATGATGCACCCTTAGAATCAGAAGATCTTTGTTGTTTTATCCCAGGGAAATGTCTTAAATTCGTTCCTCGGTAACGGCGCTAGAAATGTTAGCACTAGAAGTCACCCTTCAATTACAGAGAGGGTAAGCCCAGTATCCATTAGTTTTTTATGTCATAGGTTGGTTTTACAGAGGTGAAATGGGCATAGACTCAAGATGATATTGTTTTAACTTAGAAAAAGAGGTGAAATGGGCATAGACTCAAGATGATATTGTTTTAACTTAGAAAATTGGACTAGCATGCATAAGCAATTAAGGTCTGGAATCAACTTCCGTCAGTAAGTTGGAGTAAGGGTGAATAGAGGGAAGAGTTTGTTCAAGAGAGTGTAGAGGTTTGTTGTGGACATCAAGTCTTCCAGCATCCTAAGGAGGAAAAACCTTAAACGCCATATCCTCTTGAATTCAAATCTCAAAGAAACTGAAAGAAATTATAACAACATTATAATATAAAATTTATCATAATACAGTCATAACAATCCATTTGAATCAGTCATTCATGAATTCTTTTAGTATCAGAGGCAAATAATATGGACAAATAAAGTTGACTTAGATTAACCAAGATGTCTTGAAAACAAATGCATAACCAGAGAACCAGTGTTCTTCATACAAATATTACAATAGCAGGGAGCCTAGCTCCACCATTCGACCTTTACAAAATATCAAAACTGCCTATATATAAGCAGAACTGTTGCAACCATCAGGAGTGTGATCGGATTGATGCATTCAAAGTTTTTAGTTGGCGTCTTCTCTGTCAGACTGTGTACACAATCTTTTGTTGTCAGATGCAAGCTCTTCCGTCTGGACCTTCCCTATCAGACTACGCATGAAGCTCTATGTTAGACATGAGCTAAAATATGCCAATCCTTTCTGGATTTCCATTTATGTGTTGAGACAAGGTCTCAACCACCACTCTCATTCTCAGTAACTTCCTTCATTGGGATCAGGATGGGGCCTAACACCCATGAATGTTCTTAGACGATGCCAACGACTTCTACGAATCAATTTTGACGCCTTGAGGATATGAAAATCCTCTTCTGTAACCAAGCACTTACCCAAAAGGTGTTTCATGACTTCACATTTTGAGTGCTTCCATGTGAGCCACTCCTGACTCTCCCTATTTCTGAACTCGCAAACTGGAGCCTAAAGAGAACTAGCTCCCTTCTTATGGACCCCTCCAATATGACCACCGCTATGACCTGGGGCTTATCTTCAAGGTGCTTCGGGACTTCAGACGCTTCAGGCTTTGCAATGTTTCTCATTTAAAAACTCTCGAAGTAAAACTCCTAGAGTGACAGATATGATGACGCATGGCTCTTGCTAATTGAATGGTCCAGATCTATTTCGGGCTTCAGCCATTGATTTCAGGACTGGAATGAGTCGCTCTGAATGTTGTTCTTTGCAGTCATGGTTGCGGCCTGTGGCCCTTGACAACTTTATGTGATAACAAAGAGGAATTTTCCTAGCTAATTGACCATCTTCTGGTAGAAAAATCTAAAAAAAATGGGATTTTTGGGGGAAGGAGAGCTTCTAGTAGAGGTCATTTAGGGCTTCGATAGAAAATGAGACTACGAGGTCATTTTTTGGGATTTGTAGCATCTAGTTAATCGATTTGGGGGTAATGGTGAACAGGGTTTCGCTAGAAGAGGAAACGAAAGCCCTTTGGCTGGGAATATAATGAGCTTGGAATTTCAAAGTGAAATCGGGGAAGTGGAAGGTCTGAGGGAACATGTACAAAGGAACATTGGACTCCCAGACTCCAATTTCATCACTCTGATTCAGAAATATATCTTTGAGCCAAAAGTGAAATTCAAAGAAGTCGAATTCACACTTTGGATCTGTGTTCTTGGAGTCCTTATCTGCCAAGGGGATGTGATCTAGGTTGATAGGAGGGAGAAGAATTAGATTCTTAGACATTTCAGTGGATTTATCTTTGGGGGCCATGACTAACAGAGTTTTAAGGTGGATTAATGGCGGACTGTAATTACTCGGGTGTAATATCCCCAAAAATAAATTATTATTAATTTTTTTATGTACTTAGGAATTTATTTCCATTTTTGGAAAATTATTGCCATTTATGGCAATTCCGAATTTGGAATTTATTAATTGTAATTAATTATTGTGACTATTGGGAAAAGATTTGATTTTCCCAACCAATGCTTTGACTATGAGACTTGTAAAAAGAAAAATAGTTTTATATTAATTGTTGAAGGACAAATGGAACAACTAGGTTGAAATCAGTTGACCATGACTCCATGAGTGGGGAACAGGCTTGAACTACCTCATGGCTGAATTTTAGAACTGGAAAATGAGGAATTTGGCCATGGGAAGCCCCTGAAAATCAGGGATTTGTAAAGCTGCGAAAATTCCCAAAGGGGGGAAAAGACGTAGCACTACATGCCCTTGCATATACAACATATGGGAGGAGGCAGAACGATGCTTAGTATGCTGAAGAAAAGATATCACTTCTTGTTATGAGAATTGTTTCAGAGTGTAAGGAAAGGGGAAATTTTGATATGAATGTGGACTATAGAGAAAGAGGAACATTGGAGTTTTCCCCCATGGATTCATGGTCAAGATAGGGGGTGAACGAAGCAAGTAGATTGGTTTTTTTGTTCTATGTCTCGGTGGAACTTGGCTATTCCATTTTTTGTCCAAACACTTTGTTCAGATATGTACATCTACGTATTCTCTTGTTGAAATTTTTTTATTGATTAATAGCTGGTAGAATAAAATGAATTGTATAATCATTTTGTATGGTTTGATTTTATTCTTTTAATAAAGTAAGAAATCTACTGTGTATGTTAGCTTCCAATAAAGTTGAGTTATGTAGATATATGCATACATAGGATATCCAGTTAAGTTAAATGTACTAGAATTTATACTTGGAATTATAAATGTTACCATGTATGCTTATATGTATATAGGTATAGGCATTTAACTTGATGAATACTCGCCTATTGCAAAATCCAAACGAAATTCTGGAAAATTAAAAAAAGACAAGATATATATATATATATAGATATAGATATAGATATAGATAGATAGTGTTGTATGTTTATTTAGATAAAAACCATATAAAAATATCTAATGTACTCACATACATAAGGCTTTGTATCAACCTTTTGAGTTGCATGAGATTGAAGTATTCTTTCTATTAAATATTCTGTACAAAAGACATAGAAAATTACAGTCCCTTTTTATTACATAAAAAAACCAGAAGAAAAATTTCAATATATACAATACATGCCATCGTAACTGTTTAAATCGGAAATCATTTCTTTTTGTTTAGAGTTTTCTTCCCTATTCAAATTTGTTCATTCCATGAATGAATTAAATTACAAATAACCAGATTTTCTATGGAATTATGGTACGAAAGCTATCAAAATAATAGTATTTTAAGGTGGAACATTGTACTACTATGAACAAAACCTAGGAAATTAGTTTTTAAAATGTTGAGAGTTGGAAATCAAATACCTTTCGAGTGAGGCGAACTCGTGAATCCATTTGATTTGTGTGATTTATGTCCCACAAAAGGGAAAAGTTGAGAATTAGTAAAACAATGTTAAGGGTTAATTAAACCAAAATAAATATTGAAGATTCAATTACATGAACAATACTTATCTTGAGACTTTTGGCACGAGTGCTTCCCATCCACATCGTTGAGAAAACTGTCCACAAGTCTGAGGGGGAGGAGTGGAACTAGAATAGTCTGATGGGTACCCTCACAAGTAAACATGAGTCCCATCATTAGTTTGGTAACCGAAAATCTTAACCATTTTTTCTAGAATATAAATAAGAAATGAAACAATGCTAAACATTTAATACTTTGATAACCCAAATAATTACACAATACCACATAGAGGCGTGTATCACCCTTTTGATATTACTTCAATATTCTACTTATGCTGAAGGAAATATAATAGACAAGATTTCCAAACATAGAAGTACAAAAAAAAATAACTTATAAGTAATTACTTGAATTAAGTTTAGATCCTAACATTTTTACACACAGTGGCATCGTATGGCTATTACAATCCCTGTACGAAGTACGAGTAAGGTATTTTAATGAACCTGTTGCAAAAATTGATACAATGACGAAAAAGTTGCACAACAACCACATAAAAGGGTTCGTGATTTTTACATCATTGATATGGGGGTGTAACGATTTCACAGTGAGTCTTTATGAACCCAGAAACTCTTTCTGTAATAAAACAATAATATTAATACATCCATGAATTGAATTAAATCATAATGAGATTCAAAATATGTATAGTCTCGGAATCATGAACCAACAATTCAAAATTTAGATAGAAGATTACAGAAATAGGTTTTTCCACAAAAATCACTTTTTTAAACATTCAAAGGGAATGAAAATCGTAACATCTCATTGCAAGAAAAATACTCATTATTGAACAAAATGAAATCACTTTTTTAATACAGAGGACGGTTTTCAAGTAGAAAATATCCAGACAGGATATGGATGATATTCGCTTATAATTTCTATCACACAGTAGAAGTTTGTATTTACCTCTGAAATATAGATTAAGAGGAACCACAACTTTTATAGACAAATTAATGAATTAGACAGGAAGGTATAAAATATTAAAAGGCACAGAAAGATTCAAGCTAGGGTTATAACCTTTACCGATTAGAAAAAATATTGAAACACATAGTACGAGACCTTGAAAAATACAGTAAGTTCGACTGTGCTTTAGAAAACTAAACTCTCACGCTATTGGCTTCCTGTTCCCTGTTGGGTTATTAACACAGTCCACATTTTCCTACGACATTTCGTAGAGATACAAAATTATAACGCAAGGTATAGGGAATTGGGATCCATTACATGAATTTACAGGGAGTGACGACTAACCCTAAGCACAGAGAACAATTAACAGATCATTGAAACTCTAGTGTAGTACTGAGAAAGTTAGAAAGAGAAAGAAGAAGTCTATGGTGACTGGTGCGCACTATATTAATCTAAAATCGTAGAGAACACAGAAAGAAATGACAGATATCTGCTTACCTTACTCAGAGTAGTATACAACTGGCAGTTGCCCTATCTTTTCTTCCTTCCCAAGACGATCCCAACTATACGATTTGGGCCATGTTCACCAAGACGAATATCATGGGGTAGCATTAGAGAATTTTTGTAAAACACATAGAGTCAAATGAGAATGAAAGAATAACCCTAGAAACCCTTCTCAGAGCCGAGTAATAGAAATGGTTACAAATACTGTACCTTTCTATGTTTCAGGAGGGAGGTGGCATGTTTTGCATTGGACACATTGGTCGAGAAACAACCCTCAGGAGGTACCCTTACAACTTTCCATTAATAAACTGGACAAAGGTTTTAATTAGGGGTTTGATAAGTCCCTAATTCAACTTCATACCAATTTATGCGAGGCAAGGACAACTCAGTTAGGGCGCGACCACACTCAATTTCCATGCACAGTCTCTCATTTAGTTAAGGTGTAACTATCTGATTCATAGTGTTAACGACTTCAGAAATAATTATTTTTTATTGTTGGGCTCCTTAACGATACCCAACCGCCAACAAAATTTCATTATTGTGTTAATACTGGCCATGGGTTTAATTACAAACCTTTTCCACAAGGTATGTTTCTTTGACAGTTAAACACCAAAACGTAAACTCACCATTTAATTAATGCCTCTGATAATTTAGATATATGTGTAATTATTAATCGAATCCAAATTCTTATAGATTCTTTATAATATTAGAAACGTTTATGCTTAGAAACTAGTTGTATTTCTGGTGGGGTAATAATATAAAACATTATTGTTTATGCTTAGGAATGGGTAGAATGTTAGTGGGGCATTAATAGAATAAACGTTAATGCTATTCATGAAAAGATTTTGAATAGTAGTAAGGCTTAACAAATATAAATGATAATGTTGATGCATGGAGTCTTTTGTGATGCTAGAAAAGTTTACTATTGTAAGTGTGAACCCTTTATACTCATATCAACAAATAGAAATGTTAGTAACTAAGAGACCAGGGTATATAAAAGCTACCACTTAACCAATATATATGTGGATTACTGTGCATCATGATATAACTCAGAGATAAAATATTTTGTGATGGAAGTTAGTTGTATCAATAAAGTGGTAAACATAAACCTTGTGAAAGTTATTAGTGACAAAAAATACCTACTTATAATAACCTTGTGTCTTTTGAAATATGTTTTTCGAAGATAAAGACAATTTAATGTCTCTAAAAATAAAAAAAAATATTGGTAAATTTGGGTAAATTACATATGGTATAAGAGCAAAGGTTACAACACTAGGACCTTAAATAGGGACAAAAATATTTGTTTAGTACATGCTTTTCTATATGATGAAAAAAAAAATGATTACTATTACAAAGAGAAAAGTTTTATTTATGTTGTAATAATGGTAGCATAGCATGAAGAGGAAATCATACTTGAAGTGAATCCCAAACAAGGACCGCCCGGAGAGCCTAGAAAAAATAGTGAAGGAAGGTTTTCCACCTAGGTTCTAGAAAACACGAGGAACCTTGTTGTGGAACTGCAAGCTTTCAAGGAAGACAACGGGAAACTGAAAAAGGAACATGAAGACCAGCAGGAAATAAATGAAGTACTGCTATGTAGAATAGTAACAAAGAATATCCCAAAAGACAATAATGAGGAAGAAGAGGTCAACAAAAGAGCCTGCAAAAATTCCGGTTCTGAAGCAAAAAACGAGAACAATTCTTCCGAAGGCACACCATCAACAGAAAATAAAACAACCACAGGAAGAAAGTGGAAACAAGTGGACCACCTAGAAGGTGAATTTAAGAAAATCAAATCGTCCACCTTGGATGGAGAATCTAGGATGGGGGATGAGGCTGAAGCATGGTTAATGGACATAAAAAAGTATTTCCATATTTACAATTATTCCAACAACATGAAAGTCAGAATGGCCATTTATAATCCGAAAGGAGAGGTGATTATATGGTGACAGGACCTAAAGTTGGCCAAGGGCTTAAAGGAAAAACAGATGGAGTGGTCAGATTTCAAGAAATACTTTAAGAAACAATATTTATCATAAATGTACTATAAAAAAAATACCAAAGAGTTTTATGAGCTACGACTCAATGAAATGGCTATGGATTACCTGATAAACAAATTCATGGAATTATTAAGGTTCGTGCCTTATATTCAGGAAGATAAAGTAAAAATCTAGTGGTTCCTAAGGTGCTTACCACAATCTTATAAGGATAGAATCAAGTTTGACAAACCCAAGACCTTAAGAGAAATTTTTAGAAAGGGTCGAATGTGTTATGATCGATACAAATAGTGGTATGAACTTCCCAAGGCTTGGAAAGATAAGAAACAAGACATAATGAAGTAGTGGAAGAAGGGCTATCAACCAACCCCTTTCCAAAATGCAACAAAGAATTTCCCAAGGAAACATTTCCACTCTAATAACGAGAACACCCAAGGGGGAGATAAATCAATTAATCTAGGAACCAAGAAGTTTGGGGACAGCCCGAGAGAACCGTTAAAATGTTGGGAATGTGGAGAACCTCACTTGAGGAGGAAATTTTTTTGTTTAACTTCTGCAACAAGGACCATGGTTCACAAACTGCAAGAGGCCTCTATAGTTGGAGATGTGGGCATAAGCTTACATAGAATCAATGCAGTTGTATATGACCAACAAGTTGATCATCAGTCCAATGTAATGGAAGTTGAAGGTAAAGTTAATAATAATCGTATTTTAGTTTTAATTGATCGAGGGGATACTTTGAGTTATTTTGCTCCTAGTGTAGTGGATTCAAACTAGCTTAAGAAAGTAAAGCATACAAAATCTTGGCTAGTGCAACTAGCAACAAGAACAAAAATAAAAGTAATAGATTTAGATTTCATTTCTGATTGTGAACTCAATTTAGATGGTCAAAACACAAAGATAAATCTGAATATCCTACCATTAGGGTCTTATGCTATAATTATTAGTATGGACTAGTTAGAGAGGAATATAGCAATTTTGGATTGTTATGAAAAATCACTCACTTACAAAGATGAAAACAACACTGTTAGGAAAATGCAAGGAATACAAAAACCAGTCTTAGTTAGGTAGATTTTAGCAATGCAGTTTAAGAAGTGCATGAGTAAAGATTGTCAAATTTATGCTATCCTAGTGACAAATCTATTGATAAAAGAAAATAAACCCAACCTAGAAGATTTTGTCATCTTACATGAATTTAGAGATTTTTTTGTAGATGAAATACCTGAACTTCCCCCAAGAAGAGAGATAGACTTCTCTATTGATCTGTTGCCTGGTTCAACCACTACATCTAAGGAACCTTACATAATGACTTTACCCGATTGAACAGAGTTAAAAATTCAACTACAAGAATTGTTGGATAAGGAATACATCAGACCAAGTGTCTCACCATGGGGAGCACCAACCCTTTTTTCTAAAAAGAAAGATGGAACTCTAATATTATGTATTTATTTTAGACAGCTAAACAAAATGACTGTTAATAACAAATATCCCCTACCCAAAATCAATGATTTGTTTGATCAAGTGGGAGGGGAAAATAATTTTTCTAAGTTGGATTTAAGATCTGGTTATCACTAAGTTATAATAAAGGATAAATACATCAATAAAGCAATGTTCAGAATGAGGTATGGTCATTATGAATTTGTTGTTATACCATTTTGTCTCTCTAACACACCAACAACATTTATGTGTTTAATGAATAGCATTTCCAGTCAGTATTTGGATAAAAAAAAATTCGTATTTATTGACGATATTCTAGTGTATTCGAAAACGAAGGAAGAACATGAAGAAAATCTAAGGATAGTATTGCATACATTAAGAGTACAAAAACTGTATACAAAATTTGACAAATGTGACTTTTACCAAAAGAAAATATAGTGCTTAGGACATGTAATATCTGAAGAGGGTATTGCAGTTGACTGAGAGAAGATAAGAGCCATCATGGAATGGCCTATCCCTATCGATGTAGCAGATATTCGGTCATTGATGGGAATCACTTGGTACTGCCACATATTTATAGAAGGATTCTCTAAGATTTCATACCCTATAAAATCCCTACAGAAAAAGGGAAAAAGTTTAATTGGTGACATAAATGTCAGGACAATTTTAATAAGTTAAAAGAAATATTAACAACCACAGCCACTTTATGGGTAGCATACCTAGATAAAGACTTCACAGTCTGCGCGGATGCGAGAAAATAAGGTTTGGGAGGTGTCCTAACTCAAGAAGGGCTCGTTATTTTTTACGAGTCACGAAAACTAAAAGAGCATGAACGAAACTACGCCACTCACGACTTGGAATTAGCAGCCGTAATCCATGCATTAAAAATGTGGCAACACTATACAATGCGCATAAAAATTTTGTTGCTAATTGATAACAGTGGTGTGAAATTCTTGTTTAGTCAACTAGATCTCAATGCAAGGAAAGCAAGATGGCTGGCCTTCTTGAGAAAATTCAATTTCGAGGTAAGACACATCAAGGGTAAGGAAAACAAAGTGGCATATGTCTTAATCACAAGAATTCATGGGTTGTTTGAGATAAATATTGGCATGGCATAAAGAAACATTGAGCAAAGGATAAAGTCTACAAGTAATAATGATGAAAAATACATTAAAACAATGGGAAATTTACAAAATAATGCAGAACATTTAGAAAGAACAGGTCTGAGTTTGGACATGAATGGTCTACTAAGATTCAAAAATAGGTTGTACATACCAGATTCTGTTGATTTAAAGCTAACAATTTTGGACAAAGTACACAAGAAGCCATATTATGGTCATCCGGGATACCAGAAAATGGTAACAATAAGGAAGTTGTTTTATTGGCCTAATATGAAAGGTGAGACAACATAATACTTATCTAAGTGCCTAGATTGTCAACAGGTGAGGGCTGAACACCAGCACCCAACTGGCCTATTGTAGCCTCTACCTTTACTAGAATGGAAATGGGAGACTATATCACTGGATTTTATCACAGGTTTGCCTAAAACTGAAAAACATAATGATTAAATTATGGCAGTAATTGATAAGCTTAGCAAGTCTACACATTTTATTCTTGTGAAATCTACTTATCAATGTATTAACATCACTAAAATATTTATGAAGAAAATTTGTATACTGCATGGTATTCCTAAAATGGTGATTTTGGATAGAGACATCAAATTTACATCTACGTTTTGGAAAGAATTGTTTTTTGAGTTGAATACTAACTTGAATTTTAGCACAAGATACCATCCACAAATGAATGGGCAGGTTGAATGAATGAATGAGAACATTGAATATATGTTACGAATGTATGTAAGGATGAAACCAACTAAGTGGGAGGAATAACTACACTTAGTGGAATTTTCATACAATAACAGTTATTAATCATCTTCTAAGATGAGCCCCTTCGAAGTACTATATGGAAGAAAGTGTAAAAATCCGATTAGTTGGGACAACCCATTTGACTGATTGATGGTGGGACCAAAAATACTCCAGGAAATGGATAAAATGGTAAGAAAAGTAAAAAATAATTTAAAAGAGGCACATGATAGACAAAAAAGCTATGCAAATCTGAAAAGAAGACATCAGGAATTTCAAGTTGGAGACCACGTGTATTTAAAAGTTAAGAAGGAGTCCATTAAATCTAGGAAACTATTCAAAGTTGGCACCCAGGTTTTGTGGCCCCTTCAATATCTTAGCTTGAAATGGACCCGTGGCATATCAATTTGCATGTGACATCCCAAAATAAAGTATTTTTGAAATTTAAATTTGTTGGAAAATTATTCCATTTTTAGTAAATTCGAATTTGGAATTTTTTTTCCTTTTATGGAAATTTGGAATTTCAAATTTAATAATTGTAATTAATTATTATGACTCTTGGGTAGAGATCCGATTTGACCCAACTAGATATTTGACTATGAAACTTGTATGAAAACGAAATATTTTATATCGATTGAAGGAGGACAAATGGAACAACCATCTTAAAAAATTAGTTGACCATGACTTGATGAGTGGGGAACCTATTGGAACTACCTCTGGGATGATTATTACAAGTGGAAAATTAGATATTTGTCCATTGGTAGCCCCTGGAAATTAGGCATTTAGAAAGCTGCGAAAATTCCCAAGGGAGGGAAAAGACATAGGCAAAAGGATTTTGTTTTATGATAAAGATCATATGTGAGGAAGTAGGACGTTGCCAAGTGTGTTGGGAAAGGAAACTATTGATTTTTCCCTTGATGTTATGAACACTACAGAGTGAGTGTGAGGCAAGAGAAATCTATGGAAAGTGAAGAACATTGTTGAGGAGGAGTCTTCCAAATTCGCCCTCATGGATTCATGGTCGGGCTAGGGGTGAATCGGGAAAGTGTTTTGGCTGCCTTATTCTACGGTTGGGAGGAACGTGGTTGTTCCCTTCATCTTCTTGCAAGCTGGTTCAGATATGTAAACCTTTCCCTGCTCTGATCTTGGATGTTTTTTGTGTGTAACTGATATCATGAATCTAATTGTACTAAGTTGAAATAATTTTTCCATGGATGCCATCTATTCGTTGTATGAAATTTACAATCATAGTCTAAATTCTGGATTGGTCCTTCCCAAAATATAGAACACTAGACAAACATTATTTGTATACGATTAAACTTAAGAGAGTGGATCCATCTACAGGATATGTTTAAATCTGAATTCGAAATGCTAGTTAGGATGATTTAGGTATTAATATGTTTAAAGAGAACCAATCTATATAGGTATAGGTTTATTTTTGTGACTGAGATATTAAACAGATCTAACTTTGAGTAATCGCAGTTGAGTAAACCTGTACCTAAATAAACATTTATATGTATTGCTAGAGTTAAAAATTCAGAACAATTGGTCTCCTTAACAAAGACTTCTTTTCTAATACATTTAAGAATTGAAGAGAAATACGGGACATCAACAATCTTATGGATCACCTGTGTATTGATATATTATACATATATATACATTTGGAAAACCATAAACCAGAAGTAAACTATCTACATCGAAAAGGTTGATATGATATACGTCTTTTTCTTGTATTATAAGAATTTTACTGATCAATCGTATGGACCGACAACATGCAAATGAATTACTAGAAGTGTAAAGAATGGAAAATTTTTGAAAGTTAAAGAAATCTGGAAAAACCCCTTTTGTTTATTAGACACTAAAACTATAGAATCCTTGACTTCAACAAATGATTACGCTGGGAAAACTTAAGTTAATGTGGACATTTATATAGTACGCACATAACCACACATACTTTAGGAGTCCATATGTATAACCAAAACCACAAGAATTACTTTAAATACAAACAATTTAATCAGTAACTGACACAAGTAGAGATCTCATTAAAATTGATTCACTGTATATTCTACATCTGCCGTATTTCCCAATATAGATTATGTTTGGAATATCACTCTGCAAAGACTAACAACAAACCTCAATAAAGAAACAAATTTACAACCCTTGTTTAAAAATCCTTACATCAAATGATTTGGTATCAGTCGTATGCCAAGAACGCCAGGGTAATAACCCAACACCACCAGGTATTTTTCATATCTTTCAAGAGTTCTCTTAATAGACACTAGATTACCTTTCTGAGAAGGACCTGATTTAGATCCAGTGCCATTTTCCACTTTGACCTACAAAAGAAGTGAAGTATTCAGTTAGTCATGGAATATAAGTCTGACCAAACTCGAATTCTTTATTTTGTCAAACATATAAGATAATGATTGGGTGTAATATTTTACTTATCTTAGATTCGCCATAGGTAGGCTTCTAGTTTGAATAGAAATCGCTGAAAGGGGGGGAGTGAATGCAATCAAGTTGATGGGTACCCTCGCATCAAACATGGCCCCAATATTAGTTATAGTATCCAGTATAAAAGAGATGGGTTTACAAGAAAAGCGCTTTCATAAAAGTACAGGAATTATGACATTGAATTGAGCAAACATTAAACAAGGTGAATTTCATATAGTTATACAGAGGAACAAACAAGTTACAGAAATACATTTATATTAAACATGAGTTCATGAGATTATACACTGATAGTATGCGAATACCTATTATATTTAAAAAACCACAGGGACCTGTTTAAAAGAAAGGGAAATTTTACTTTAAACCACAGAGTAAGATGCATACCCTGCTCCTGATGGTGAAAACATGGCCAAAACCATACAAACCCACAAACCTTTGTGTGTGGAATGATATAGGAATTTTAACCCGAGAGGTATCACTAATCCGGATTCCATAGGAGGAAGTTATGAATGGTTATCTGTTCTCCTCAGTGGGGTTATGGTTTTTAGTCAGGACGGGGTACATTCAAATAACTCATCGAGGTGGGTAGACAGAGCCAGGATATAGAAACGATATTTCATTGTTATACAGAGAATACCCAAATATGACAGAGATCATTATCAAGACTGACCATCTATCAATTTGCTAACCCCAGAAAACTATAATGCATTACAGTATGCCTTCCCCAAAACAATGATACAACATAGCACAAGTGGGAATGAAGAGCACATAGGCACACTACTTACGAATAACCCTCAGAAGCCCCCAAGGAATCAAGAGAACGAAGGGTGGGAGTGTGACAAGAAGAGTTATCTACCCATAGCGAGGAAAACTAGAATTCCTCTGTTGAGTTTTAGTAATGAGGAAGTAATTTAATAACAGTCAAATGTTACAGTGAAAGAATGAATATTACCAGGAGGTTGGATGAAATATATTTCCTCCACCATGGAAGTTCCCCAGTTTTCCTTTGACAACATTTCGGAGTCACAGAACCAAATCCTCTATGAATCTACTTGTTACCGAAAAGAACTGCTATAACCCAAAGAAAAAACTTACCGTGTAGATTAAATGTCGCTATTACGAAGGAAGGGTCGGCCATGTGAAGAAGGGAACTTGGTGCATCCATAGTGGACGAAGGGTTAGGTGATGGCCTCAACTCTCGCACACATTAGGGTCCATTAATGGCATGGTCAAGGTTTAACTCTCGAATGACTTGTTTGTGCCAGTTCAATTAATGGATTACGAATGAAGAAGTGCCTCCGCGTTTAAGGTAAGTTTTAACCCTAACCAAAACCAACCTCTTTAAGGTAATTTTTAGTTGGAATTTCATATGGAACAGGTGGAGTCAACGAATAGCTAGCATGCACTATTGGTTTTCAAATAATTGTTACATCCATATTAAACAGTGAAGTACTTACCCCAACCACTTTATTATTAATTCAAATATTTTAAAAGAGGGGTATAACCTGCCCCCTTTACCTTTATTCTCCTTACATGACCCCTTTGATCGAGTGGTTAAGGTTACGCATAGGACTAAGTCCCAAATTCCTTCATAGTTGTAAGCGAAACTATATGGATACATAATTTTTATATCGGTATGAAAATAAATATAGTCTGTAGGACTACAAGTGAAATAGTGTTTCAAAGGATAACTTGGGTAGAAAATTTATTCAACGTCATCCAGGACCCCTTTTTCTTTAAATGACGAACCCATTCCAAGGTGAATGCATAAAGTAAGAAAATTTTGTTGATTTGACAGCTTTGAGGTTTATGACATATGGTATCAGAGCGAGTTTACAACACTGGGCCTTGAATAGGGGCACACTAGAACTTTGGCATATATATATTTTCTTACTGATCATAAACGAACAAAATGACGTTGTACAAACATAATTTGTTTTTCTATTTCGTGTCAATTATGGAAGCTCAGGACGATGTGGAAATCAGAATAGAAGGAAATCCAATGCAAGAACCTCATGGAGATCCAAAATAGAATAGTGATGGAATCTCTCCTACAGAAGTACTAGAAACAACGAGAAATCTTATCATTGAGCTGCAAGTCTTCAAAGCAAGCAATGAGAAATTGAAGAAATCACAACAAGAACATCAAGAGATAAATGAACTCTTACTACACAGTATAGTGACCAATAAAATCCCAAAGGACGATAACTAGGATGAAGAGGTCAACATAAGGGCCTCCAAGAATTTTGGGCCTGAAACAGAAAAAGGAGACAGTTCGTATGAAGGTACACCTGCAGCTGAGGACAGAGTTAAAATGGACAGGAAAAGAAAAAAATTAGACCACCTTAAAGGATAATTTAAAAATATTAAACCATCTACCTTTGATGGAGAATCCAACACAAGAGAAGAATCTGAAGCATGGTTGCTAGACATCAAAAAATATTTCCAAATATACAATTATTCCAGTAATATGAAGGTCAAAATGACCATCTAAAATCTGAAAGGGAAGGCCAACATCTCGTGGCAAGACCTGAAATTGGCCAAGAGCCTAAAGGAGAAACAGATGGAATGGTCCGACTTTAAGAAGTATTTCAAGAAACAATACCTTTATGAAAGATATTACGAAAGGAAAAACGAAAGAATTTTACGATTTGCGACTCAGATAGATGACGATGGAAGACCTCATAAATAAATTTCTGGAACTACTAAGGTTCGTACCGTACATCTAGGAGGATAAGGTAAAAATTCAACGGTTCTTATGTAGTTTACCACAATCCTATAGGGACAGAATTGAGTTTGACAACCCCAAATCCTTGAGTGAAGTGTTTAGGAAAGAACGATTGTGCTATGACCAGTATAAACAATGGACAGAGTTTCCCAAAACTTGGAAGGATAAGAAACAAGATTGAATGAACCAACGGAAGAAGGGATACCAACTAGCTCCTTATCAGAATGCAAAAAAAGGTTTTCTGAGAAAGGATTATCACTCCAATTATCTGAATACTCAAGGCAGTGGTAAACCGATAAACCTGGGAATGAAGAAGTTTGGGGATAGCTCCCATGAACCAGTAAAGTGTTGGGAATGTGGAGAACCTCATCTAAGGAGGAACTGTCCATGTTT
>CBVK0102812268.1:0-15653 GCA_900067695.1 Picea abies
AGGACACACTCAGTGAGCAGGACTTAGCTCACGTTTGCAAGTGTGTATAAGGACGGCAACAGGACTCAAGAGTCAAAAGTACAAACCAATAGTGATATACTATAAGAGTCCCAAGCCATCTCCCATTAGTTAAAAGTTAAAGCATAAAGTTAAAGAAGCCAAACTATTATACGAGAAAAGTGATCAAGATCGTAGCCCTAGATACAAAATGATAAAAAGTTACACAACATTAGTAAGATGCAAAATGGGAGGAGGAAGCCCCTACACCCACTTCAAAAATAGAGGTCGAGGTGGGAATAAGAGATGAAGACATTGAAAACATCCTTGTAGAACCACCGACCACAGAGAAGAAGCTAATACATTGTTTGATGATGTCTTTAAGGGAGAGTCCACGTCTAAGTGGGTTCAACTATCAAACTCTAGAAGAAAGTCAAGAACGATCTATAGAGACTCTCCTAACACTCAAAGTCGTGCGAAGAACCTAATGATGATAGATTGGTGTCAAGAACGGGGGAAAGCAACTAGCATGCACTAAGAGCTAAGGTGAGACCTATGCTAAGATCAGGAATTGGAACTCTTCAAAAGCCTCAAGAGGGTGGGTCTACCAATTGACAATTGAGAAGATGTTCATGGTCTCACTGAGGTAGTGTCAAAATTAAACTAGGCCTTTGTTTGTCGCTTGTTGCCACCAACAAATGGGACGAAAGGAAAGAAAGAAGTGATCCACTTGTTGGAGTTTGTCTAGGGATTTCGTTGTAAGCTATAAGACTTATGTCCTAACACCTCCCTCGTAAAAAGAGCTAAGTGCCTCTAGTTTGGTTAGAGGAAGAAAGTAGTGATGGAATCCCCGAAATCCTGATATAGACAATGTAGCCTCCATTTGATCTCATAATTAATGGGACATTTGAAGATGTGGTGTTCCTCCAACTCAATCTCATGTAGGTGGCACAGTCAGCAAATCCTCTTGGATCGCGTTATGTGATGATCTATCTCAATCCGAAACTGGTGAGAGCTCATCTGAATTGGCCAAGAGGGGATGTGATGATCTATCTCAATCTGAAACTGGTGAGAGCTCATCTGAATTGGCCAAGAGGGATCTTAAGGCTGTGCATCTAATGTATATGTGTATATGAAAGTCTTAAAATAAGACCATTACTCAATTACATCAAGTGCTTGAAGAAGAAAGCCATCTTAGGGCTAAGGCCCTTGACAAGCGTGATCCAAGTCAATTGAATGTACTGCCTATAAATTTCCTCTTTGATCACCATGTTCAAATCTTTCCTATTAGGAAAAGGATGAATAAGGGAGTCCAAGGCGTATCTGAAAGTGAGGAGGCAATCAATAGAAATGCCAACATAATGAAATCACAAGGCCTTGAAGAACCAACAACGCTTTTGTCCCAAGGGGCGTGTAGAAGCAATCTCCTTTAGAAAGAAAAGAGCCAAGAAAGGGTACCTCTCCCTCATTCATATTGAGTCTCCCAAAGTCCAATTCATGTGAAGGAAGAAGACAAGTCTGGAGATAATATTGAGGCATAAAGGATGGACCCCAAACTCTGCCTAGGTGATGGCTTGAGGAACTATCTGTATACGTCGTAACAATAGAATTTAGACTCCCTCAATTATGGGCCCATTAGACAACAACAAGTTGGGTCCCTAGATATTGAAACCATGGAGGACATTAGGTTTGATGATTGTGTGCAAGAGGTACATCTTAGACAAGATGTCCTAAAAGTGTAGGAAAACATTGCCACTTGAGCAAGGAAAGTGAATTGTGTCCTTTGTTGTGTCAGGGCGGAAAAACATGCCTCGAACTAAACCAAGGAGCTTAGAACTATACCCCCAAATATCTATAAGTTGTGGTGATCCCAATCTCGCTCCCTCGGAAGTAGAAGTGGCAATCTGATAAGGAATTTTCCCCAAAAGAACCAATTTCTTCAAAAATATGCAAATCATATGATACCAAACTTTTCTTTCCTTGTGTATTCCCAACTACTATGTTATCTTATTGAAGAACAGAGACTTTTGAAATAAAGGGGGAAATTTCTTATTTAGAAATTTGAATTATCTTTCTTTAATGGGAAAATCCCCTAACAGACTGCCTATCATATTTGTCTATTATAGTCCTTATAGAAAAAAAAATAATCTCCAATGCCACCTTAATTAACACCTCAAATACCAATACAGAGTGAATCCCAACTATGATGATTAGTCACCACGTTGATTAAACCCTAGCCATCACATTGATCTATTCAAGCCATTTGACCATGGTTTCAATGCCAAGAGGAGGCTATCCTCCCCTTCCTGAGGCTAATGTTGATGTTGTTGCATTTTACTCCCTTGTTTCTACTCTATGGAAATATATTCAAAAATTGCAACTCTCTAGGTTTGTCAAGTGAATGGATCAAATACCTGAGGTTAATCTTCCTTCTGCTTCATCTCACTATATGGATCTAGCTCTTGAAAGTGAATTGTGTCCTTTGTTGTGTCAGGGCAGAAAAACATGCCTCAAACTAAACCAAGAAACTTAGAACTATACCCCCAAATATCTATAGGTTGTGGTGATCCCAATCTCACTCCCTCGGAAGTAGAAATGGCAATCTGATAAGGAATTTTCTCCAAAAGAACCAATTTCTTCAAAAATATGCAAATCCGATGATACCAAACTTTTCTTTCCTTGTGTATTCCCCACTACTATGTTATATTATTGAATAACAAAAACTTTCGAAATAAAGGGGAATATTTCTTATTTAGAAATTTGATTTATCTTTCTTTAATTGGAAAATCACCTAACAGACTGTTGATCATATTTGTCTATTATAGTCCTTATAGAAAAAAAAAAAAAAATCTCCATTGCCACCTTAATTAACACCTCAAATACCAATACAGAGTGATCCCAACTGTGACAATTAGTCACCACGTTGATTAAACCCTAGTCGTCACGTTGATCTATTCAATCCATTCGACCATGGTTTCGATGCCAAGAGGGGGCTATCCCCCCCTTCCTGAGGCTAATGTTGATGTTGTTGCATTTTACTCCCTTGTTTCTACTCTATGGAAATATATTCAGAAATTGCAACTTTCTAGGTTTGCAAGTGAATGGATCAAATACCTGAGGTTAATCTTCCTTTTGCCTCATCTCGCTATATGGCTCTAGCTCTTGTTGAAAGAGGGCTCATAGAGCAATTTACTAGCATTTGGCCCTCACCCAGATCGATGGATATATGGATGCAGAAGAATCGGATAGCTATGATCAAAGGAAAACTTATTATTTTTGTGGCAGAAGATTTTATGCTTTGATATTTGGAGCAAAAGAAGGTCGTGATCTGATCTTTCGAAATGGGCCTTTTTTTCGGAATCAAGGGAATGTATCTCAATCATTGGACCCCAGACAATCATTGGATCCCAGACTTTGATCAAGAGCTCGAAGTCCCTTCAACTATTCTCATATGGGTGTGTTTGCCACATCTTCCTCTTCACTATTGGGCGAAGATTCTGAGTATTGGAAATCAACTCGGCAAGTATATTCATAAATCTAAGCCAAAGGAAAGGATGTTATGTTTACTAGGAAATTGTCACTTGGAGCTATGAATTAATGATTTTCTAAGAGGCTAGATTCATTATCCTAGGTGGATATTACACATTGGAGTGTTATTGGACACATTGGACACATGAGCGCCCCCTTCCTATTTGAGCACATGTTTAATATCACAACCTCAATGGAAAGGTGAATTGCATCTTGACACATGATTTATTTCATTAATGGAGAAAAACATTGAGATTAGTTGACCCTCTCCTAAGGAGGGCGCACCATGAAAATCATTATTTTATTGTGATTTGACCTTGTCTAAGAAGGCAAATCATTATTTTATTGTCAAAGCACATTAAAAAATATTATGTTGCTCAAGTTTGTTGGAGCAAATGGTTTTTACCCATGGTATTATTTTTTTACACATGGTTTTTGTAAATGCTTTAGGGCTTCCTCTTCATCTATAAAAGAGGAAGGCTTCTCATTTGTAAAGAACGATTGGAGAATAACGAAGGAGATTTTGCTATTGTCCATCTATCTATATTTTTCTTGGGTGTGCTATTTGCTTCATTGAGGAGATCGATTAGGTTATTGCTTGATGTGGAGAAAGTTTTATGCAAAGGAAGATAAGCCAAGGAGGTAGGACCTTGCTCTATGTTCTTAATTTTCTGGATTTTGAAGCATAATTGGAAGGTGTTTTGGGAAGAAGACTAAGTAAGTTTTTTCTTATTACTTAGTTATTTGCTTAGAAATCCTTGCATGCAATTGGTTGTTTGTTGTGTTTATGATTCAACCCCCTTGAATTTAATAATATGATCCATCTCTAGATTAGTGTTTTTCCCCCAGCCTTTGGTGAGGGAAAACACTAACAATATTCAACCAATACATCTGTGAAACTAATAGACCCCATGGCCCAATGGTAGGCCCTTCTTCCACTTGTTCTTCAATCAAAACCCCTTAAAAAAATTCCATCAATTTTATTTTTTTTATTTTCAACGATTCATATTTCATTCAAATTTTTGTATGCTAACTCATCTTTCAGTGAATATTTTTTAGGGTTTGCACTAAGAAGGATTTAAATCTGGTTTATGCAGTTTATTTTATTAAGATCTAACCCAACAAAATAAATTTAACCATCAAATGTTTTTATAATTTTTGAGCTTAGTTGAATATCATTCTCAAAGGTTATCGCTTGCCAATTTTTATTGTGCCATTTTTTTAGCAAATGAGGGTTTGCATGTGTTCTCATTTATTTGTGTCAAACCCCAGAGTTTAAAATTGTAACTGCAGGTCCGATCTGGTCCGATATCATCATTCTCGAAAAATCTATAGTTCGTTGCATATTCACCAGGTTCTTCTGGATAGTTCCACTTTCATTTGACCATACATTCAACAATTGCTCTTTGCAAGGCAAAGATCAAGACATACTTTGTTACAAGTTCATTTTTTTGTGCCAAATCTTGGTTTTCCAGAGGTAGTGTCTAGCGTTTAAGACTCGTTTTGAAGTTTTACCTGTAGGTTTCCAATCTCACAAATCCGAGCCATCTTCGATCATTCAAAGAGCCGAATCTTCAGTATAACTTTGCATTGAGGTCTAAGAAAATTATATCGCTCATCTTTGCACCAGCATTCAAACGGATCATTGTTTAATTCACCTTTTATCCAGACAGATCAAAATTAATCACACAGTTGTCCCCTAATCTATAACTTCACATTTAACTGGATTGTTGCTTCTATTGTGTTAGGGTACCCTTGTCATTTTCTCTATCAAAAGGTTGCGAACACATTGGTGCTAGTTTAAATTGTCATATCTCTTGCACCCTTAATCTGACGTCTCTCTCACTATCCCAAATCGTATTTAACAAGAAATTGGGTGCACCTCGTTCCTCATATTCCTATCGATCAGAAGGTAGATCCATCTCAATCAGGGTTTTAGATCTCTATTGCAAGCATAATTTCTTATTGCCCTCCAATACTTTAGATCCTTGTGGCCACGATTTAAGATTTTTGATGCAAGTGTTACATCCTAGTCCGAACCCTAATACACTTGAAGATTTGTTACAGGCGCATCAATGCAAAATGGTTAGATATATATGAGTTGACCCGAGATTGCCACTATATTAAGATTCTAAGAAAAGTTTATTTTTAGGGGGCGCGAATTTATCACACACTGAGTTCTTGATAATATCTTTGCATTTTGTAGTTTTGTGGCATTAATCAATAACGGTGGATGACTTAGCTTTGGAACATGTGTAACTGTTGAATAATTTACATCATTTATGGCAGTGATCCTATATGATAAATATGCATGGTTGATTGATATTACCTTTTAAATGCTCAAGTCATTTTATAAAGTTTTGATTACAAGTGAGATATATGAATTAATGGTTCTTTTATGAATTTGATCTTATATTGGTCTCACTTAGCAAACTTATATATGGGATACTCAACATTGTTGGCAAGAGATTGATATCGGTTTGCATCTTGTTAATTGAATATTGAAATAAACTTTCGCTCCTTGATGTTATGTTCACATGGTTTATTGAATTAATTGGGAAAGCATTCAATAAAGTTTCCTATATATATTGTATGTGATTCACCAAACATTCATTGCACTTTTGAAGAAACATTATATTGCACAAAACATAACAAGGACATTACTTTGAGCAAACATATCGGCATTAATCTAAAGTGTATTGGGCAAGAGCCTTACTCATTTCTAGGCTAAGTGCGTGTTTCGGCATCTATAAATAATGGCAGGGAGTTGTCGTTAAGCATATGAAACTGCGGTTTGGGAGCAATACACGCAGGGATACATGAGAGTTCAGAAGGCTTGAGCTTTTGTCTTGCCCTGTTGGAAGTCCTTGTAACCCATGTTTGAACCCATTCAATTAGTATTGCATTAGACAACACCTGAACCCAAACATTACTTCCACATACCCTCAAGTATATCGGAGGTCCCCTAGGCAACCTGAATCCTACCATTCGACCGTCAGACTATTACAATGCGCCGAAAACAACATTTGTGAAAATTACTCTCTCGTACCATAGGTGTTCAAGTCTGCAAGTATATTTGAGGATTGTAGCACAAGGCACACCTTTCACTGGAAGCCACTTTTTCTTTTCTTGTCTTGCCCGGAATTGGTTTTACAAGCACTTGCATGATCACACAAAGAAACAGCACTCAACGAACGAGTCCTTGATGCACATAGAATAAACCAAATATAATAAATGCTCGTAAACACTTCACCATTTGGTATCATTAAGAAATCTCATAAGCATTTTTGGTCAAACTCACAATCTAATTGTAGCCTTTTTCACTCACTTGTACTTAAACGATAGACTTAGAATCTAGTATAGGGAATCCCCCCTTAGGTAGGAAACCATTTTTCGAACCTAGAAGTGAGGGTCAAGGCTATTGAAGTGAAAGTGGGAAGCTTGTATGTTGTGTCCTTAGGGTTTCCCTTTGGAGAGGTTGGGACTTTTCCTCTAGGGAGAATCCGAGAGATAACAATCCTCATTCAGGATACTAAATTAGAGGAGAATGAAATTTTAGATATCGAAAGAAAGCAATGGAAAAATAGCATTGTGGTCGCAATTAGTAGTACAGGAGCTTCAGGAGGGTTTGTACTCTTTGGGACTCCTTGTTTAATTTATAAGTCACCCATCATACCCAACATTGGATCTTGACTCATCTCGCACATCAATCTTCAGATATGTCATTTCATTTTTTTAATATCTATGTCATTTCATTATATGAAAAAGGTAGAGTGTTGACTATCTCTACAAGAACTCAAAGATTCAAAAATCACCAGGAATAGCATTGTGGCTGGAGATTTCAATGTTTTTTTTGTCAAATAAAGAGAAATGGGGAGACAGTATAGTCAGAGATCCCTTCAGAGAAAGGATGGAGGATCTTATAGCAGATTGGGATTTGGTAGATGTCAAGCCAACAAAAGGAAAATATTCTTGGAGTAATAGGAGGTTAGGCCCTGGCCACATAGCAGCAAGGTTAGATCGCTTCCTCATCCATGGTGATCTACTTCTTTGTGATCAACTCATCCCTTCAAAGATTATCCCTTCCAGTGTTCCAGACCATAAACCCATTTCTCTTTTTTTTTACAGTCTCGAAATCTAGGACCTATTCCTTTCTGATTTTGTCTGTTTTGGCTCCATAACACGAGCTCTGGAAGTCATTTATAAGTCATGGAGTAGGTTGATATGTGGATACCCATCATATGTATGGGAGACAAAACTTAGAGTTGTTGAAATTACTTGAAAGGAGTGGGCTAGAGGTTCTTATGTCTCTTTGGATCAAATGAGACTATCTTTGCAAAGCCAACTTGGAGTCCTTCAAAACAAAATGGAGGAAGGGGAAGTCAATAAATAGAACTTGTTGGAGGAAAGTTAACTATACAGTAAAATATATAGAGCTCAATGAAAGGAGGAAAAGGAATGGCATCTCAAGTCTAGGGACTTGTGGTTGAAATCTAGAGACAAGAACACCTCTTTCTCTCACAAGCAGGCTATAGCACGATGACAACAAAATACAATTAATGAAATAAACCTTGAAGATGGTACTTGGTTGAGTGATTTTGCAGCAGTCAAGGACGTGGCACAATCCCATTTTGAGACCTTATATATAGAAGAGGAGGAGGTTGATCCTATTTCCATTCAAGCTATGTTGAGTAATATCCCATCATTGGTCACCCCAGAGGACAATGCAGAGCTATCAAAAGAAATAGAAGAAGTAAAAATCATCAAAGATACCTAGAGCCTTCAACTAGATAAGGCCCTGGGACCAAACAATTTTTTCATTCTTTTCTACTGGTCTTGTTAGTCCATCATCAAGTATGATCTGAAGTGTATGTTGGTCCACTTACAAAAGAAGAACAAAGTCGGAGGAATCACTAACTCTTCCTTTTTAGCACTCATTCCTAAAGAAGTGAACCTTACCTCGTTAACTAGATTCCACCCCATTTCGCTCTATAACTCCTCATATAAAATTATGACTAAAATAATGGCCAGCAAACTCAAAAAGATCCTCCCCAAAATCATCTTCGATAATCAAGGAGGGTTTACGTAGAAAAGACAAATAGTTGATAACATAATTTTGTTGCAAGAGGCAATACATACCAATAGAGCATACAAAGAAAAAGGGATGACAATTAAAACGAATGTGACAAATGCGTTTGACAGTTTAAGGCATTCCTTTTAGTTTGAAACTCTTCGCAAATTTGGTTTTGATGAGACCCTTGTTCTTTGGGTTAAATCTTGTATAAACTCTCCCTAGACTGCTCTTTTAGTGAATGGAAGGTCTACCTCTTTCTTTAAGAGCTAAAAAGGATTGAGACAAGGGTGCCCTGTCTCCCCCTTGTTGTACATAATAATGGCTAAAGCATTGAGCAAGAGATTAGAACATGAAAGAGTCTCAGGCAAATCACAAAGGATCATTTTTGCAAGAGGAGTCAAAGGTATCAACCACTCTCAATTTGTCAATGATGTTCCTCTATTGGGGGGGAGCATCATCCATTATCGTTGAGTGGTTCAAATCGATATTGGACCAATTCCTTAATGCCTCCGAGGGCAAAGTCGATAATGGGAAAATCCATATGGATGGAATGTTAACACCCACTAGTTCCAGGTCATTTCCAAAATATTAAATTTCCATTGCCCAGCATCCTGGACATCATTTAAATATTTGGGGATACCAATTTCTTTAAGCAATCCATCTTCAACGACCATTCACTAATGAAAATGGCAACGAGTACTAAAATTCTTTGGAATCTCATATCTAGTCAATTAGAGTCGTGGACAAATGGTATTGGTCAGTAAGTAATTTCATGGCGCAAGAAAAGGTGTCTCGACCTCCCCTTGCCTAGTGGGAAAGAATCACAAACCTGGAAGTTATGTTAATTTGTAGCTCCTTTAATACAACACCAATTAACTTGGATCCCTAGGAATGGTAAGCTGAATAAAATATGGACTAACAACATTATGGGAAAGCTCCCTTTAGGATTAAAGCAAGAGCTTTCAGGACAAAGGGAGTGGATGGAAGCGTGGGGGATTAAAACTCTATTCGATTTGTCCATATGGGATGAGCTTGACAAGGATCGTTGGGTGGGAAAGAGCTTTCAGGACTAAGGGAGTGGATCGAAGCGTGGGGGATTAAAACTCTATTTTATTTGTCAATATGGGATGAGCTTGAAAAGGACCGATGGGTGGGCTGTAAGCATGTATCTCCTCCATTTCCTCTCACTCCATCATTGGCTGTATTTTTCTCTCAACTCTAGGGATGTGCTCCTGTGGATCAATCAGTTTTGGATGATAGGGGATGGGGCTTCAATGGCTTCAAGTATTCAGTTAAAATGGGATACAATTCCTTGATTTCTGATCTACCTTTACCTCCTTGTTCTCAAATTTGGAAGCACATTTGGAGTGGGGATGCATTGCCAAAAATCAACACCTTCTACTGAATTATGGTTCACAAGAAATTATTAACAACCGAGAACCTTCAAATGTGAGGAATAATTGAGCCGTCAAGATGTGTTTTGTGCACCAATGCAGCTAAATCGCAAAGGCACTTATTCTTTGATTATCCTTATTCAAAACAAGTATGGAATTTTTCCTTTGAAGAAATTGCTCACAGGATGGTCCTTCCACAGTCTTGGAATAATATGTTTACTTTGAGATATAAAAAATATACTGGAACATTCTTGAATAAACCAATCTTAAAAAGAGTATGGCTAGCAATGCCTAAATTTGTATATTCGGAGATTTGGCTTGCAAGAAACAAGGCTAATTTTCAACATATTAACACACTTTCTAAATTTTTTGTTGCTAAAGCCCATGGACTGCTATCTAAAGCAATTCAAATCAAAGGGAAAAAAGGGCACAATATATGGATGCTGGAGCAAGAGAGAAGGGACTAGCTTGGAGATTTGTTGGCCAGAAATACCCCCAACAAAACCAATCCAATCCCAAACCCATCCAAGGAGCGAATTGGCAAATTTGACTAGGAAAAGAGGTGTTTAGGCATTGGCAACGGTCTCAAAAAAAACATATATTATTTTTTGATGGAGCCTTGAAGCGTAAATCCAAGGGTGGCAGGTGTGAGGGGGGTCATTATCGATCCCAAAGGAAACCAATAAATAACCTTTGAATGGGATCTGGGCAGAGCATCAAATAAGCAGGCTGAGGCATTAGCTCTTTTCCAGGGGATGAAGCTCCTTGATGCAAGGCAAACCAGGTGTCTAATTGTCAATGGGGATTTAGTTGTAATTATCAAATTGATGTGTAGTTCAGCCTCTCTGACTGACAACAAACTAATAAGGATTATCCGACGAATACAAAAAGAAGCCAACAGTTTTGAATCTATAGAATATTATCATGTGTAAAGGGAGCTAAATCAATAGGTGGACCAACTGGGCAATATGGCCTCTTGCCTGGATGGTGAAGTTCTTAGAAATAAAATGGGGTAACCTCTTCCCCCATACCTTAACTCTTTTATCTTAGTCGTGATCAAACATTACATGAATGCCAAAAGGAAAATCAAGTGGCAATATGGGAAATCGGCATTCAAGGATATTTACCCCCACAATACCTTCACACATTTGTTGTTTAATGCCAAAGTGGGTTAATTAAGTGCGAAGTGACTTGGGTTCTTCCGCAGGTGGGATAATGGTTTTGGAGGGAAATTCTTCTAGAATGTCCGATGGCGATGCTTTGTGGTTTCTTGCTCTGAGTTGGCCTACTCTATTCTGTGCTGGATTGATCTGGGTTTTTCATTCCCCCTGTCTTGGGACGCATTCTCAACCATGAATTTGGGACAACCCTAGTGCTTGGTTGTCAAAGAACTTGCTCTCATGGCTTGTTGGACTTTGCTCTAGCAGCTTGTTGGATTCGCTTTAGCAGCTTGTTGGATTCACTCTAGCAGCTTGACTTTGTGGCTTAGACTCTCCTAATCTCTACAAAGATCCTTGCGAAGCTATATGCGCTCTACATGGAAAAACTGAAGGTTAGTCTTTCAAATTATTGTGGAATTTGTAATGTTTTCAATGATCATTTTGTCTGTCGAAATTTCCCTGAGGGGAGGTTGGAAAAGGGATTTCATAATTGTTATGGTAGCTCGTTTCTAGCTGGGCCTGTGGGAGTTGGATCTTGGAAAGGGGAATTTGCATGTGTTATGTAGAAATGATTTCAGTATGGAAGATCATTGGCATTTTGGGCGATGCCCATTATGTGAAACCACTGACATCCACCAAATTTTGAGAAGACAGGAAAGTCTTATTGCAGACAATATGACCTTAATTTTCTCAAGGACACGTAGATTTCACTCTCTGGAGGTATGTAGAAGCGATGAATATGCCTTCATTATGGAAACTTTGATCGGTGAGAAGAGGCAAATTGAATCCCTTCAAGCTGAGCATGTCACCCTTCAGCAAATGGTCTCGAATCTGGCTAGAAGTTCCAATTCTGCTGTCTCAAATGCTAGATTGTCTATTGGATCAGTTACTGAGGAAATTAAAGAAGACACTGTCCAGCAGCACCATGGAGATGTAGAAATGATAGGTATGTACTATGAACTAGGACTTTCAGGCTATACGAGGAGGAAGCCAAGAGCAAGCATGCCTTTACTCAGTAACATTTTTTAAATGTTATGCAAATTTTATTTAATTTCGGGCATTTACTATAGAATTTACACCAGCCGTATCTTTTCAAAATCCTCTGCGAAGGACTGTCATGCATTTTTTGTAGTTAAGTTTCAAGCTTTTGGAAAATTTCAGATCATCAAACTCTGGGACAGTCACTATATTTTTTGTATTACTATGCTGACCAGCATGGCTGCAGAAATTTTCTAATGCAAAATATATCTGTTTCTGTTTCAAAAAAAAAAACCTACTACCAAAAATAATCAAGTAAATAATTCTATCAACCAAACAAGACATGAAATTTGGGAACTTTTTTAATTATTGGGCAGGTTTAGCTGCGTTGGTAGAAAGCCAAAGCATGTTTCTCTTTAATAGAACATTAATTCAAACCTAGATGTATCCTACCTTGGGCAGGGAATTTTACAGGCTAAATTTCACCATTTGGTTATTTTTCCCAAAAATTATTCACTAATCCAAAATGAATCTTCGTGCAAATTTCTATAGGATAAAACTATTTTGTATGAAAAATCGCCAAAATTTTCCATTGATTAGATAAAATCCTTAGAAATTTTAAAATTATTACAAAAACATCACCAAACATTTATAGAAGGCATTTTAAGAATTTGTAAGATTTGCCAAAGTTTCTATTCTTTATAGATAAGTATGGATTCGTAAAAGTTTCCCAGACCTTGGGTCATATTCACCACTGATTTCTCAAACAATAAATTTGAAGTTGAATACCCTTTCTCATATTTTTCTGACTTATATCTGAACACATACCCTGCTTACCAAGCCAGAAAAATGATAGATTTGAATTTTCCGAAGCTTGTCAGAATCTCTCACAACACCTGCTGCTTATGTGATGTGTATCCCGGTAAAAGTGCAGTGGGGTCAAAATCTAAGAAAATAATATCAAGCAAAAATGGAGGTAAGCATCGGGTCAAAATCTAAGAAAATAATATCAAGCAAAAATGGAGGTAAGCATCGACCACTGTTCCTCTTAATTTTTTAATTGATAAATGTAGAGGAAAGATATACGATGGTCCCCATGATTGCATTGTCAGGGTGTATCCTAATTTCTTTGTACAACTGAAACACAAGAAAGTATTATTGATACCAGTGCATGCTCACTTCCAAATGCACTGCTGTTAAGGGAGGCCAAAAGATGCTAATTAGGAATTAGTGTTGCAACCGGAAAACCACAAGAACACAAAGGCTCATCATAGAAAGACATAATAAAACAAAGTCACACTTTCAGGCATTGACAAAAGAAGATAATGCACAAAATTCCACCTCATCAATTATGGTGTGCAAGTCAGGGGACACATTTTCTAGACTATGATACCAAAACCAGAATATTTCTAAGGTATGAAATGTTCCAAACACGGCAAGAAAATTCAACCATGGAGGTGGGACATTTTCATTTCCTGACCATACTAATCAATACTCCAAATGTTTTATGCAGCTTCAGAACACTTCCATACCAGATGGGATAATTCTTGTATATGATCCCACTGACTGACTGAAACGATTTGAAAATCCTCATATATTCCACGTGTATCACTATCCTGAATAAGATTCTTTACTGTAGCAATGACAATCCAATCTTCCCTGATTCAGTTTCTTTGAAATGTATCAATTTTGGCACATAACTATATCTAGAATAAATCATAATTTTGAAATGTGAATATTTGACTTCCATGCAAAGGATATTCAGCATATTCCAATTCAATCTCCCTCACCATTGCATGATAGAATATAGATGAACAGGTTATTAACCATCATAAACTAATCTCAGAACATGTTTCATTGCAATGCCAATTCGAACAATTGGTATATACTATAACTTATCCACCCCTATTAAAAGAGCTATCTGGAATTTGAGCCCTAGTAAGTTGCCAACGTTGAAGGGTGTGGCATAAGTTAATATGCCACAAATTACAAACAGGAATTCTGTTGAATAAAATATATTTTATATTGAGGTGTATATGATATTTACAAAGGGGGTCCTGATGTATGCATAAATATACATGTGAGGGCCATATAATGAAGGGATGTACCTTTTGCAATAGGCCAACTTTATCCTAATAATATTTTTATTTATCAAGGGTATCTATAATACAAGTGTACATCTATTTATTAATACATAACATGTCCTCCCTCTCAAGCAAAAGCTTTCTCCTCGAAGCGCTGATAAGGACAGGTGTTGTTGATGAAAAGTTTAAATCTCTTAAGAGGCATCCTCTTCCAGTGAGGTCTTCTACTTGAATAGATATCCAGACACCGTTCTAGATCGCAAGGATCTTTCTCGACTGGTTGGGATACCTTCAAGTTCCAATATGAGGTTTCCTTCTTCATCAAGCATGGGTAGGTCACTCTATGCTTAGTGATGATGTCCTACCTCCTTCTTAAGAAAATAAATATGAAAGATGTTATGGGTACAACTTTTATCTAGTAGATCTAAGGCATGTGCTACTTGACTGATCTTCCTCTTGATTTGGTATGGACCATAGAAGTTATGGGCTAGTTTTTCTTTCTTTGTTGCTTTAGGGATAGTTCTTTATATGGTTGGAGTCTTAAAAATACCCAATCACCTTCTTCAAACACCCTTTCGAATCTATGCTGATATGCTTGTTTCATCCGGTTTTTGTGCATTTACTAGGTTTACTTTTAGTATTTGACGAGTCTTCTGGTTTTCTTAAGATGATTTTTTACTACTGGAAGTTTGATATCTGCTAGTGCAAAATCCCTGAGTCTCAGTGGATCGTGATCATATAAGGATTTAAAAGGTGTCAGCTTAGAAATGTATGATAAGTAGTTGTGTACCACCATTCAACGAGGTGTAACCTACTAACCAGTGGAACCATTTGCCTTGTTTCTCTGTAGCGAAACAATGAAGGTATGCCTCAAAGCATTTATTGACAATCTATGTTTGTTCATTCATTTGGAGACGATACAAAACTCATATTTAGAGATATTCCACTTTGTTTGTAGAATTCCTTCCAGAATTACTTTTGAATTTTGCATCCCTGTCGTTGACAATAGACTTAGGAAAACCATGTAACTTGTAAACAAATTTTTTGCTTTGTTGTATTTGTTCTCTCCATAGTGCATGCCCATAAAATGTGCATACTTTGTCTGTCAACCATTATGAAGATCTTGTCTTTTCCTTCAAACAATGGTAATCCCTTAATGAAATCCATCGAAATATCCTCCAATTTTTTATCTAAATTATGTAGAGGCTGGAGCAGCACTCGCTGTGGAATGCTTTCACTTTTATTTCTTTGGCATCTTTCACATTCTCCTATAAGATAAGATAAGATAAGATAATTTTTTTAATGTTCAACAAATGACCACAAAAGTAGGTCAATGGGACTGAAAACTACAACAAGAATGAGTACAATGTGGGAGGGCAAATGCAACTCCTAGGTAATGCCGAAAATAACATAAAGAAAGAAACCTAAAGTAGTGTAG
>CBVK0102812311.1:0-12041 GCA_900067695.1 Picea abies
ATCTTTATGTTTCAAGTTATTTTTATGCATTTTGATGCTTTAAATTAATACTGAAACTAATATGGCTCGAGTTAGGTACTATTTCTATTTACAGGATTTTCCAGTACCAGGTACCAGCTCGTACCCCATGGAGATACCAATGAAGCCGCTCAAGATCTGCGCGTTATGGTCAGAATGGGAGACAGTGAGACCTACATGACAGATGGAGTCATCGCTCACATGATGATTGAGGGCACAATGATAGAACTGAGTAGTTATATTTCATGATTCACACTTCGTGACACTACGTGTCACGAAGATGTGAAGACCGTTTTTAAACTTGATTTCAAGCTATTCTCGGGTCTGGTATCCATTTGAACTTATGTATTTTTGCTTTAGACTGTTATAGAGGAGGATCTATATATAACCAGAGATCACTCCTAAAGAGACGGTTGGATTATGCTATGTTATGAACTACATTTCTGAATACAAATTGCTGTTGCGTTATGTTATTTCACTGTCATACGATTTTAGCTATTTTGTTGAGTAATTGGAGCATGAGTATACACAGTGGTTGCGTAGAATGATATAGTTAGTTCTGGTTGTTCCTTACAACATTTGTACCTTTTGGTTGGGCCCACCAAACAGGTTCAAGTCGCTGTTGTTCTCTGCATTGAATTTAGTTATTTCAGTACCGTAGTAATTGCATGCATGTTAGTTTATCGAGTGTTGGAATTAACTGTTCAGATTACTGATTGATTACTCTTCAACTGTATCGTTTCCCGCTCATTAAATATCTGCTACGATGATGAGTATTGAAGCCTGGTTGATTCCTTTAGAGTTTTAGAGCATGAACTCGGTTTGATTGGTTTCTAGCTTTCAATTCGAACGTAACTTAGAGACTGAGTGAACTTCACTTTGTTAGATAGTTAGTTACCCTGCTTAGTTAGAACGGTTAGATTACAGTTAAATCAGAGGAAGCTTCCGGTACCAGTAGGGTAAGTAGGGTGTTTCTCTGTTTTCCTGTAGACAGATTTAGATTCATTTTTAATGTTCAGATTAAATGCATGTTAGGAAATACTCTTTCTGTCGTGGCTTAAATATAAATGGTGATGATAGATGATTAAAAGTAGTGGTGGAATAATCTTTTGAAATCACACTTTTGAACAGAAATAGAAGCACCCGCATTTAAGCAGAGGATTGTTTTCTGTTGATGACTTAGATAGGAAATGCTAATTTTCAGGATAGTAATTAGGATTCAAGTTTTTGAAGTGAGTTTGTGTTTTCTTCTAAAGACAGTTTTTAAGTAGGGATTATAATCTTACCTGCACATACAGTGTAGCAGCTCGAAGTTTACCTACCCTGGTTTGACAATTCAGTGTTTCAGGTCATTAAAATCTTTAATATTGCATCCTGACATTTTTGGCGCCGTTGCTGGGGAGTTGTTTAAAAGGTAAGAAGATAATTGTCTTGATTAGTTTTAGAATGCACTTAGTTTGGTGTGGTATGTTAGCAGGTTGACAGTAAGAGGAGATGTGGAAACAAAAAGGGTGAAAACCGACATATCAGTTATCACAGGTACTCTGAAACTCAATCTTAGTTTATTTCCTTTCATTTAGCATGACTTCATGAGAAATAGAGATCCTAGGGGTAGATTTAGGAAAAATATAAAACCACAAAAAGAAGAAACCTCCACCCAAAAAGCGATAGAAACTGAGACTGAAATTCTGGCTGAGGAAACCCTAGAACAAAACATAGAACCAGGGAACACCATACAGCAACAAACTCAAAACCTTGGTGATCCAGCCCTGGATGAAACAGTTGATCCAGAGAAAATACAAGCTCTTCTCAGAAACTCTAATTCTGTAGTTTCACAGATAACAACTACAGCTGTGGCATCGAAGGCCATAAGATCCTCAAAAAGACCAATAGGAGACAACACTTCTGACAAAAAGAATCCAGAAAGGTGGGATTTCACACCCTCACCAAAGAAAGATAAGATTGTTTATACAATCCTTGGTAATCCTTTTACCATGGGGGAAAGAGGGAGAGACCTACATGGGGAACTTCATATTGAAAATGAAGGTGAAGAACAAGCAGAGAATGAATTACCACCATAAACCACCTTTGGATTTCCTATTTTGGATTTAGTCTAGAATGTCAGTATGAAAAATATTCCACTTTCAGCCCTACCAACCTTCCATGGGAAAAATAGTGAGGACCCAAATGTCTTTCTTTTTGAGTTCGACATCCTTTGCAGGAGTTATAACTATCTCCAGGATGCACATAAACTGAAATTATTCCCTGCCACCCTGAAGGATTCTGCATTACGTTGGTTCATGAGTTTAGGAGAATACAACATTAGATCCTGGGAAGATATTGTTGACGGGCGAAAAAGACCGTCCGTCAATTAAGAGAGTGGAACCGGCCCGGGGTTGTCTAATAACCCAAGCCGTTTGGAAAGGACCACCCTGACGAGTTTAACGGCTCCGTTGGCTGCCCTAAGGTCTCGTATGGAAACCAAAGAGAAATAATTTGAGCTAAGAAATCTAAAGGGAAATTAGAAACTAATAAAACAAAGACAAAGAACTAAACTAATAATGAAAACTAGAAACTAATAAAGCAATATAAACGAACTACACTAATCTAACTAGAAATTACTAACTACTTATGTATACAAAATACTAACTATGTTTATAATAACTCAAATCAACTACCTAATTATCAACTATGGTATTCCTTATTCACAAATATACAATATGGACAAACTACAGATTTCATTAAAACCTGCAAAACTCAAGTGATTGCTGCCCTGAGACAACCAAGGGTCTCTTTTTTGATTTTTTGTATTTATGAAAAAGAAATAAAGCTAACTGAAATTAAACAATCTAATATTATTTCTGAAATTAAACAATGTAATATAAATCTAACTAAACTATCGTGTATATTATACTGATTAATCAAAGCAATAAACACCTAACTAATGGACCTGGAAATGCTCCAAGTCTGCCCTGTGCAAGATGTCTTCTTAAGCTGGTTGGAGGAAGAAATTCACACCATTTAGTCCTTAAGCCTCTCGAAAACGATCAGCTGTACTGCTTCTTGAAGTATGTTACAGGACAAACAAGACATAAAATAAATCATAACAGCTTTTTGAAAGTTGGAGAACACCTTTAGAAATCATGTAACAAACCAGTGGTCGAGTGTCTTTTGGAGAAATTGATAAAAGACGACTACAGTCCAAACGATGAGAGAGGTATTTTCACACTTACCGTTGTGAAAATCAAATCGAGAACAAATTGCAATTGTCGTAAAAAATGAGACAAAAGTCTTGAAGCACAATGCGATGATACTTTGTCTTTAATAAGACAAGGGGTGTAGGCAGCGTTTCATAAGAGCAATTAAAAAATGGTTGGCTGCCAACAGATATGAAGGCAAATTTTTTAAAGAAGTACCAGGATTATTGCAGAACCAAGGATTCTCGGAATGACATCTTCAAAATGCAACAGCAAGATGAAGAAAGCCTTGAGGATTTTCTAGAAAGATTTACCTATACCCTTCAAAAATCTAAATATGAGGATCTCCAGGATGAAGCAATCAAGACTCTTTTCTTAAAAGGGGTTTTGGAAGAATACATTGATACTCTCAATCTAATGGCTTCAGGAGACATTTATCAGAAAAACTTCGAAGCAATTAGTGAACTTTGTAGAACTTACTCAAGAAGTAAAGGGAAAACTGCAAAAAGTGTGAGAGAACCAGTTAGCAAAAATACTAAAACATCCACATCTGGTGGGGTTACCAGAGTCGAATTGGGAAACCTTTTGGAAAATTTCAAAACAGACCTTTTAGGAACAATTGGCTCTCAATTAGACACTTTGAAGATCAAGAGAAAGCAGGAAGAGGAAAACCATGTCCTAAGTATATTTTTCCCAAAATGCAGAAAAAGGCATCCTTTACGAGAATGTCCTTTGGACAATGTTTTTGTATGTGCAATATGTACTGAAAATCACAAAACAAAAGATTGCCCATCCTTACCTGGATTGCAAGCAATATTCAAGGGAGGGGAAGCTCCAGGGACTCCATCTGCACCTAAGAGGCCTTGGCAGCCTAGAAATCCAAATGCAAATACATATCAAGAACCATCCCCACAATCTTCCAGCTATTATCCACCCTTCTCCCAGCAACAACATCCATGGAACTGGCCAAACTGGCCTTCAAAAAATGCCCCTGCTCAACCTTGGTACCAGGGATGGAGGAATCCAAACTTTGGAAATAACCAACAGTAGCATGCAGTACCAATGCCCCATAATCCATACACGCAGTATCCTCCAAATATGCAACAATTATTGCCTGGTTTTACTCCACCTCCGTTACCACCTATCCCACAAAACCCTCAGCAGCCTCAGAATCCACCACGTCCTACCATTTTGCCCACTCAACCCATTCCAAATCCTAACCACAGACCACCTCTACCACTCCATAATGCTGATTTCCATAATTATCTAGCTTACAACATAAACCCTATTTCTATACAAGAAGTACAGCTGAGATCTAGAAAGATTTTAAATAAAAATCAGCCCATAACAAAAACAACACCAGAGGTAATTATCAAAGAACATGAATATGAGCCTGTAGATAATTTATCGAATGAGACACCCCTGCAAGATGTTATCATTCCAAAATAGAAAGAGCCTGAACCACAGCATAACACACAAACTCAGGTTCCCAAAACGCCTCCTTTTCTTGAGAGGTTGCTCATTGAAAAACCAATTGTACAATCTGAGTTTGACATTATGACTGAACTGAGAAATGTCTGTGTTAAGATTCCATTGTTATAGGAAATCAAAGATGTTCCCATCTATGCCAAAACCATCAAAGAACTCTGCATTAAGAAACCAGGTTGAAAACAGTAAGATCCACCCACAATACATCTAGTAGGACAGTTATCAAATTATATTTCTGAAACACCCAAAATTGTAAAGTATGCCAATCCAGGGAACCCAATAGTTTCAGTAACCATCAACAATGTATCTATTGGTAATACTTTAGTTGATTTAGGTGCAGCCATTAATATAATGACCAGCAACACAGTGGAACTGTTACAATTAAATCAACTTCTTCACCCTACTCCTACAGTTCTTGAACTGGCTGACAGAACCACTATAAAACCTGCTGGAGTTCTTGATGACATCCTTGTGACTTTAGCTTCGTGGGAATACCCTGTTGACTTCATGATTATTCATTCAAAGGACCCCACAAAAGGCCATCCAATCATTTTAGGGAGACCCTGGTTGGCCATAGCCAACGCTTTCATAGGATGTCGTGGTGGAGATATGTTTATTTCAAATGGTATTTCTTCACAGAAACTTACTCTGTTTCCACCTGCCCGGCCTGTTACAGAAGAACTATGTTGGTTAAAGTGCCCCTATTTTGAGAATGAGGATGAGGAACCTTTATTCTCTGTTGATGAGATCCATGCACTGCAAGAACCTACAGAGGATGACATTTTAAGTCAATTCCTTTCTGTGACATAAAATGTTGAGTTCCCACAGACCTACCTTCAATATGATCAGATTTTCAGAGAAGATTTTCAGGAACGAAGTGAGTTATTTTCCTCATTTTCACCATCCATGGTTTTCACTGTTTCTGAGCACTCAGGGCCATATACCATTCCAGTAGAACTTAGTCCAGGTAGATGTCTATACATCAATTCTGAATTGAGTCTCAGTCAACAGGAACAGTTGACAAAACTTTTGAAAGAACAGTCAGGGGCATTTGCTTGGGAATACACTGATATGAAGGGAGTACACCTTGACACCTGCATTCACCACATCTACATCCAACTAGGGATAACCCCAGTAAGACAGCCACAAAGACGTATGAATCCAATCCTCAAATATTTTGTAAAAGAAGAATTACAGAAATTGTTAAATGTTGGATTCATCTATCCAATTTCTGATAGCAAATGGGTTTCACCTCTTGTTGTGGTACCCAAGAAAGTGACAGGAAAATGGAGGATGTGTGTAGACTTTAGGGAGATGAAAAAGGCAACCCTGAAAGACTATTTTCCTTTACCCTTCATAGATCAGGTTTTGGATACCTTGGTTGGAAAAAGATATTTCTCTTTCCTGGATGGATATAGTGGGTACAACCAAATTCAGATTGCTCCTAAAGATCAGGACAAGACAACATTCACATGTCCTTGGGGCACTTATGCTTACAAAGTGCTGCCTTTTGGATTATGTAACGCTCCTGCGACATTTCAGAGAGCTGTCCTTGGTATCTTTGCTGACTTGATTCACGATTGTGTGGAAGTTTACATGGATGACTTTACTGTCTATGGTAACACCTTCGAAGAATCCCTAAGTAACCTAGAGAAAGTCCTGATTCACTGCCAGGAATCAAATCTGTCCCTCAGTCACGATAAATGAAAAATGTTACTAACTGAAGGGATTGTGTTGGGTCACCATCTCTCTGTTGAAGGGATTAAAGTGGACCCAGCCAAAATTGAGGTGATAGTTAATGCCCCCTCTCCAAAAACCTAGAATGGGAAGGCCCACTGTAGTAGACAAGATGCCCTTACGACCACAAGTTGTAATTGAACCATTCGATAAATGGGCACTGGATTTTGTATGGCCAATTGCTCCCATGTCAAGAAAGAAGAAATATATCTTGGTGTGCACAGATTTTGTGACCAAGTGGGTAGAGGCGAAAACCTTATATCAAGCAACTGAGAAATCAGTGATTGAGTTTATGTACGAAGAGATATTTACCCGCTTCGGTGTTCCACGAGAGATTGTCACCGACCAAGGTGCTCAATTTACTTCCAAATTGATGAAAGAACTCATAGACAAATATGGGATCAAACATTGTAAGTCCTCTCCATACCATCCACAAGCCAATGGGAAAGTGGAATCCACCAATAAAGTTCTAGAAGCAATTCTGACCAAGACCATACACTTACATCATAAAGATTGGGCAGAGAGGCTTCCAGAAGCCTTATGGGCATACAGGACTACATGGAGAAATACCACTGGTCGTACTCCTTACGAATTGGTATTCGGTAAGCAAATTCTCCTTCCCATAGAGTTTCAGATCCATACATTCCGCCTAGCAGCAGAGTTGGGGTTGGATTTGAGTGAAGAACAGAAACAGAGGGTCATGCAACTTAACGAATTGGGAGATATGAGGCAGGATGATCTTCAAAGGACCATCCTTGTGCAAAGTCAACGCAGCAAGTGGTATGACAAATACATTAAGAAAAAACATTTTCAACCAGGGGATTGGGCATTACTTTTCGATTCCAAATACAAAACTTTCAAAGGGAAACTTACAAAAAGATGGTTGGGACCGTATGAAGTAGAAACTATTTTTGATAATGGTTCTGTCAGGATTAAAACCATAGATGATTCTCAGAACTCCTTTGTAGTGAATGGACATCGACTGAAAGTGTACAACAAACCTTTGTCAAAAGATGATTTCTTACAGGAAGTGGCCAAGCAAGCAGAAATAAAGATAGTGGGGGGAGAGTGTTCTCCTCCTGTTGATCTTTGATCACTCAGACTGTTTCAAAATTTTGTAAATAATAGATCTTTAGCAGAAAAAAAAAAAATAATAAAAAAAAAATGAAAAACAAAAAAAAAATCAAATAACATATAAAAGAAAAAAAAAAACATTTATTTTCTTTTCTTGGGATGTGTTGATATTTTATTTCCAGTTTTACAGGTTTCTCAGAGCAAGTACAGAACTGAATTCTATCACCCTCTCGCAACAGGTAAGAAGGTGAGACTTCTTTATTTCATGAAATTTCCTTGTCAATATAACTGACTTGTTTTGAAACAAATAAATTTGAGCTTGTTTGCTCCCTTTGGCTGCTCATTAAAGTATGAAAGGGGCATTTATCAGGAGGGATTATTCTTTACCAGACCTGGTAAATTATTATGGGAAAGAAACCCCCTAGAGTATTCTTTTAGCATTTCCTCAGACTCTCCAAACATGAGGAAGCAATGAGCATGTACTAACTTGGGCTCATAAAATCCACAAGTCAGTGATTACTGTTCCAAAAAAAAAAAAAAATCTATGTCTGCAAGATTTCTGTTTGCACTCGTGTTGGATGATGTGGAATACGTTAAGGTCCACCTTCCAACAAATCTCACTCCATCGACATCAGCACCTTATCTGGAGCAGATATTAGAGATTATTTAGCACCCTGGACTCTGCATGCCTCAATGACAGATGTCCTTGCTGACAACCCTGGGAATACACCAATGTCTCTTGGTTGATAGATCCTACAGGTGACTCGACACCAACACCTCTATTCGTACCTGTTAGGATGTGCTGTAGGTACCTTGAGGCCCATTGACATCACTGGTGGGTCATCTCGCATCGGTTAACAGCATTCCTTAATGGCTGGTAATCCGATGATTTCTGTTTGTGTTCGACTCCAGAACATCCATTCACACAACCAGAATTGTACCAGAAGTTAGAAGCTTTGAAGCTGTTGGAGATATGATTTTAGTTGATCTTTTTCAGGACAGAATAAAAGCCAAGATCAGGGATCCTCATCAAATAATTTGCTACTATAAACAGGAAGTTTTTCTCAACAGGATATATTGGGTAAAATTTCTCTGCAAGATTCCTGGGGATTCCATCAGTACCAGTCAGTACCAGCAGAGAGTTCATTAGTTACAGGTTCACCAGAAATACCAGAGCAACTACAATTTTTGCGCCCTTCAAATCCAGACTTGACCTCAAAAGAAAATTCTACAGCAAGACTTGCATAACAATGGGGATAGGTAATTTAACTCAGGTATGTTTAGTTCGTATTGATTTACTGTATTAATTTTCATACTAATAGTTTGAACTAAGGGTGCCTTGATTACTCCATAACGTTTCATCATTTCCATGACCTGTACCTAATGAATTAACCTACCATGACATTTCATGTCATAAAAATGCACCACGTTCCCGGAGCTGAGATCGACATGACTCATATATGATCATACTCTACACTTGCATACGACTATCATCATTTTTCCACACGCCATCGATCCCCACGACAATTCAAATATTCTCATATGATTTCTCTCCCGACTACATTCCCCATAACATTCTCTCCCTTCGTCACCCTCGTTCAAATCTCGTTGCTCACCCATATACCTCCCCTGTGATAGCAAGTGTAACCATGGTGGCAAATTTCCATGAGCTAGAGGCATATGCAGACCTAGAGGTCCTTCCAGAGTACGAGGCAACCAGAGATATTTTTAAGAAAGCGGGTTGGGAGCCGTTTCTGAAGAAATTCGACGGATATAACGATGCAATTATGCTCCAGTTTGCTTTGTATTTTGAGGGTGGGCTCGCTAAAGTGGGTGAGCTCGAGTTCGAAGTCATGGAGAAGTTCATTTCAGAGGCAATTCAATTGCCCACCACTAGCCAGAGATGGACAAAGGGGCAACCTGTTGACAAACAACTCTGCACTCATCTTTTGAAACTGCAGTACCGGGAGACACAGTGGTCCGAGGGAACCTCGCGGTCATGGTTGGAACCATAGTGGGCTCAATTTTTGGCCATCCTCCAACGTTACCTCACATGTGAAGGGTGGTACACCATCGTCTTTCCCTGCCATGACCGACTCCTGTTGCACTTCAAAGTTAATCCTCTGAACATACCTTTCTTTCTATTGAAAAGTTTGAAAAAGATGGCCAAACAGGTACGAAAGGCCAAAGATTTTCGTGGCAGTTTATTTCATTTCGGTCTTATTAAGATTTTGATTAAGTATGCACTGTCCAAAAAGAAAGAAACTTGGGACATGTTCACTATCAAAACCCTAGCCTCTGCCAAGCCTAAAGGTAGGAGTGTTAAGCCTACTCCCGCATAGAATAAATTGAGCTCTAGGAAAAAGAGGGTTAAAACCCCGACCAAAGTCTGTGCTAAACCTAAAAGCCTACCCGATAGCACAGTTGAAGCCAGTACTGGGGACCCGGATTCAGAACATTCAATTGATGCTCATGGGTCTGACAGAGTGGAAACGAATAATGAAACTGTGAGGAATACCACTCCTATAGAGACACATGTTGAAATTTCGAGTTCTCCCCTAGCTGCAGAAAACATAATTGACGTGGAGGAACTGGCAGAGTCGACTGACAAACCCAGGAGGAATCCAAAAAGAAAATGTAAGAGCACATTGTCCGATATGGATAACTCTGTACCCAGTTACCCACCACAGGAGAGGTTAGAAAGTATGGTTGATCAGGAGGAGGCCTCAGAGCCCTCTGAAATGACTTGGACTCTGTCCCAATTCATTCAAAAAAACCGTAAAGTGGATCGGCAGGCTACTGTGTCCAAAGGAATTGAGCCGAGTGAGCTAATTCAGGTACCAACAGGTACCCCTACTAGGATACAAAGAGAGTTCACTCCTGAACCTAGTCCAGTTGACAACCCCGATCCAGCTGACACCTCTGAATTCAGTCCAGATCATCCAGGTCCGGTTGATACTTATGAACGAAGTCCAGATGAGTTCACTCCTGAACTCAGTCCCGATCATCATTTTGATCCAGTTGCCACCCCTGCTCAAAGTGCAGATGAGTTCACTCACGCATCTAGTAATCAACCACAACCAGGACAGGATCAAACATTTGAGACATATTGTGAAATTTCCTCCAGTCGATCCTTGAAGCCAATGGTAGCAAGACTAGAAAGCAGGAATAACAGGCTGAAATAAAAGCTACAGGAATTCACTATCTTGGAACGACATATCAAAACTGAGAATGAACTCATGAAAGTCAGGATAAATCATTTCTTGTCTAAAATTGAAAGATTAAAACGCAGGAATAAGGGTCTTTTCCAAAGGAACAGGAAATTACAAAAGATTTCCAGAAAGCATATCATCATCAACCGAGTCCTTAAGAAAGAAATCAGGAATATGAAGAAACAGGAAAGGTTACAAATGTTGGTTGCAGCTGCTGCAACCCTCTGATGGCTACCAGTCTGTGACTTTTTGTTGCCTGAGGACAGGCAAAGACTTCAGTGTGGGGGCATGTTGGTCTCCAGTTTTGATCATGTTTTTGCCTATAATATATCATAAAGACCTCCATTTCCATACCCAGTACCACCCCTTCTGGCTTTGTTTTGACACAGTTGACATCTCTTTACCACTCAATGGGGTTACTCAAGGTATCTTTATGTTTCAAGTTATTTTTATGCATTTTGATGCTTTAAATTAATATTGAAACTAATATGGCTCGAGTTAGGTACTATTTCTATTTACAGGATTTGCCAGTACCAGGTACCAGCTCGTACCCCATGGAGATACCAATGAAGCCGCTCAAGATCTGTGCGTTATGGTCAGAATGGGAGACAACGAGACCTACATGATAGATGGAGTCATTGCTCACATGATGATTGAGGGCACAATGATAGAACTGAGTCGTTATATTTCATGATTCACACTTCATGACACTACGTGTCACGAAGATGTGAAGACCATTTTTAAACTTGATTTCAAGCTATTCTCGGGTCTGGGATCCGTTTGAACTTATGTATTTTTGCTTTAGACTGTTATAGAGGAGGATCTATATATAACCAGAGATCACTCCTAAGAGACGGTTGGATTATGCTATGTTATGAACTACATTTCTGAATACAAACTGTTGTTGCGTTATGCTATTTCACTGTCATACGATTTGAGTTTTTTTGTTGAGTAATTGGAGCATGAGTATACACAGTGGTTGCGTAGAATGATATAGTTAGTTCTGGTTGTTCCTTACAACGTTTGTACCTTTTGGTTGGGCCCGCCAAACAGGTTCAAGTCGCTGTTGTTCTTTGCATTGAATTTAGTTATTTCAGTACCATAGTAATTGCATGCATGTTAGTTTATTGAGTGTTGGAATTAACTGTTCAAATTACTGATTGATTACTCTTCAATTGTATCGTTTCCCGCTCATTAAGTATCTGCTACATTGATGAGTATTGAAGCCTGGTTGATTCCTTTAGAGTTTTACAGCATGAACTCGATTTGATTGGTTTCTAGCTTTCAATTCGAACGTAACTTAGAGACTGAGTGA
>CBVK0102812312.1:0-15433 GCA_900067695.1 Picea abies
TTCAGATTAAATGCATGTTAGGAAATACTCTTTCTGTCGTGGCTTAAATAGAAATGGTGATGATAGATGATTAAAAGTAGTGGTGGAATAATCTTGTGAAATCACACTTTTGAACAGAAATAGAAGCACCAGCATTTAAGCAGAGGATTGTTTTCTGTTGATGACTTAGATAGGAAATGCTAAGTTTCAGGATAGTAATTAGGATTCAAGTTTTCAGAGTGAGTTTGTGTTTTCTTCTAAAGATAGTTTTTAAGTAGGGATTAGAATCTTACCTGCACATACAGTGTAGCAGCTCGAAGTTTACCTACCCTAGTTTGACAATTTAGTGTTTCAGGTCATTAAAATCTTTAATATTGCAGCCTGACATTATGCAAAATTATGACACTCAGGCCATACCTTGGGTCTCTAATCATTTTCCTATTGATATGTCAAACATGCCTTCACCCTTTCCATCCTCTCCCTTCCATGCTTATATGAATCCTAGTTTTGGATCCAAGGGATTGATGACTCCATTGTCCACATCTTCATTTGATAAGAATCATGTCCCTCAACCAACTCTCACTATGGGGGGTTGGAATCTCCTCTCTTACGGATCCAATCCTAGCCATGATTTTTCAGGATCCAATGCTCAAATGGGTGGTTATTCTACTTATTACACCCCATCCTTGTATCTTTCATCCTCCATGCCAATTCCTACCAACTCTTTTCCCATGGAAGGTCCCCATATTTCCTCTATTATTTCATACAAAGGAAACCAATTTTATGGTACATGCTACCCTCTTCACGGAACCCCTTCACATCGGGGAAAAATGTATCCTCACTTGAATAATCCTTATCACACTCTTGTCTCTACGTAGACATCTGCTTCAATGATGATGCCTCTACAAAATTCTATGGATCAATTAGGTGGAGGATACAAACTTTTCGGATAGGGACAGGGTGTAAACCAAGATCTTCTTGTCTTGCAATGTCTTAAAACAAATATTTCCCAGAACCTTGGTCTCAAATGCCACAACTAACCATTTCCATTAGTCCAGTCACTGCAAGTCATATTGGAATTCCATCACCAACCTCTTCTAGTAATGTTGGGGATTGGTTGACAACCTCTGCATGCCATGTTGAAGACAAGCAACTAGTCACTGCAATTCACACTGGGGGCATCAATCTAGTCACCATGAGTCATACCAACATCACATATCCAACCTCTATACATCATGTGGGAGATGAATCTCCAGCCTTTCCCAGTCACGCTGAGAGCATGTCACCAACCATTGTGAATTATGATGGGGAAATTCATATAGTTGAGAAGCCTAGATGTGTAAGACGTAAGCCCAAGTTCCTTTGTAGGATTTGCGAAGGATATCACCTTACTCATTTGTGTCTTTCTCTGCAGGGATATTGGAAGCGTGGTCCTCACCTAGGGGCCCTTCGAGTTCTGATTCGTCTGTGGTTTCCCAACACGTTGTTTCTCCTTTGATTGACACGGTGATCATGTCGATGCAATCATCACCTGACCACACTCCCATTTTTTAGCGTAATTTGTCTTCTGGCCTTGTTGTCACTCATCCTATTCAACCAACGGTTGAAGAAGTGGTCGTATCGATGTAATATTGAGTCAATCCAACTCTTCTTTTGGAGGGTGATGCGTCCTTCAACCATGCCATTAGCATTTCTTGTACTAAACCTTATGAACAAGAGAGAGTTTTTCTCTCCCCGAGTACTCTCCCTCCAAGTCTTGGAGAGGTTCCCTTTGAATGGGATGGTCTTGTGGGTTATCCAATTCCTCCTCCCATGCCTTTTCAAGCAAGAGAAGTTATCTGATATATCATGGAGAAGGTAACCTCCGCTAACACTTTATCCTCCTCGACTTGGAGAGATTTAGGTTTTCCCAAGCTTATGTTAGATATTTGTAAGTTGTTGGCCTTTCACAGAAATCTTGCATGGGAGCCTTGGCCTCCCCCATGATATTTCTCTTAGGAACCCCCAAATGAGTTTGATTTAAGCCCTTTTTCGACTCATCTAAAAAGCAAAAATATTTCTAAGTGAATTGGATTTGAAAGGTCTTGAGTCTTGGTTAATCTCTTTTCCGAATCGTTTTTAAAAAGAGAAAATATTGTCGAGTAAACTTGTCTCTTTCACACTCATAAATTGGACTTGAAAGGACATCTATTTGGTGCAATTTTATCCCATTTTCAAACCAAGTAGACTAAGATTATGAAAAAGGACATTTTTTGGTGTTAAGTTGTAATTACATCTCATGCCCTTGCTTGCACTATTGAGCCTATTGTCGGTTCTCGCTTTTGCATTATAAGTCGTTTATCTCGGTAGTTTGCATCCTCAACCAAGAAGATACTTGTTTATACCCTTTGCATATTGACACCCTATACCCAGGAGGAAAAATTCCCCCAAGTGTCCATCTCCTGCATGCACCGCCTTGCATTGAGAATAGGTATGTTCCACTGTTGGAACTAGTTTTTCTTACTTGCGACTCTCGTTTCCCCCTCTGTATCATATCATTCATTTGACTATGAAAAACCAAAAAAATATGGGTGGGAAGGGAATATTATCTTATATTGGCAGTAGTCGTGTCGCCTTTGAATAAAGCACAAATTTTTTGAGTCCACTTGTCATCAAAATTTTGGGTTTAGCATGACCTTAGGAAGCTGAGCTCATTACATAGATTTTACTCCCCCAAATGGTTACTCTTCCAGTCCCTATTGAGAGTTTGATTTCTGCCTCCAACATATCAAAGTTTCATCATTGAGTCTATGCTACCATAGTCTTCCATATGTCTCATGCTCTTGTTCAAAGGATGTCTATGAACCTGTGTCAGCCACTCCTTAGAACTCTTGAATTTGCATGTCGGTCATACCCTCAGTGTGTCTTAGAATCACATGAATTTTTAGTCCTATTACGCACCCTAGTCCTACTTCTCTCATGGGTAGGTAGCCTTGAACCCAACATTCAAAATTTCATCATTGGTCGCTGATTGGGTGGTTTCCCTTGTGTTCGACAACAAGACATCTATTCACACATTGGGATTCATGCAGTGTCTTGGATTTCATTAGCCCTATTGGTGGTTTCCTCACCTTTGTCAACAATTTTCCTCATTGGATGCTATTCAAAGGGTCTTTTTCGTGTATTGCTTGCACATGGAACACGTGAAAGACGCACAAGGTCATTGGTTCATGAACATGTTCTTCGCCTGATTTCCTCAAATCATCAAGCTCATGCTTTGTACCTCATGTTGAATGATGTGAGATGCCTTAATGATCTCCTTTCAGTGGCTCTCCTTCCATCGACTTCAACTCATATATTATGGAGACTAGACCTAGAGTCCTATGAGTACCTAGAGGCTTGCAGTCATTAGTGGTAAGTTCTCTCGTGATCGACAGTTGGGAATACATAAATGTCTCCTGATCAATGGATTCTTCAAGTGTTCAACCCCAACTCCTTTACTCACACTTGTAAGAATGTACTCAGTGCATTGATACCTATTTTCATCATCGATAGGTTGTCTCTCATTTTTTAATGGTATACCTCAATGACCGATAATCAAATGAAGTCTCATTGTGTTCGACCTCAACTCCTTTATTCACACGATGTAGACTTGCACCATTGGCGGATTGTGTAGAAGACTTGAAGACATCAGATTATAGTTGCAACTTCCCTAAGTTGTTGCTACCTTTCATTGGACCAATACCTATGTGACTTTAGTGATCATGGGAGATCATATTGTACTCCATTGTATATAAGTATCTTTAGATTTATTTTGAGATTGGTTTACTAGGCCTTGTTTGTGACTATGACAACATTTGGTATGTAGCCACCTTTGTATTTCCTATTCATGGCCATGGACAATTGTTTGGTATATTTTCACATGGATATGCAGTGTAATTCAAATTGGCATCCATGTGTGCAAAGTTAGTACAGATTGTAATGAGCAACTAGTTCTTCCAGTTGGGTCCCCATTGCTCCACTTCTGGGTCTTATAATGTATTTTGACCATCGTAGATAATCCTATGACCTCACACATTAGGGAGCATCTGTTATAGTAATATTTGCCTCACCCTATGAAAACTTACAAAGAGGGCATTTTTCCATTTCCCTATGCATACTTGAAGTCACTTTTTGCAAATCCCAGAGCTAAAAAAATCATTTTTCCACATATACATGCCCTAACAACTATACATCGGGATTTGTGCCCAAAATTAAAAAAAGGTGTCGAGTTTCCATGTCATGTCATGAGATCCATTATCCTTGACCTTCCACATACTAGAAATGTTCTGAATCGGCCCTTTAGTTCCACTTGAAGGCTACAAATGGGCCAAATCTAAGCTATGGAAAAGAGGAGAAGAATTCAACTTTGAGAGCAAAGTTACTCTAGAGAAACTATTTACTTCATATTGAGTCTGCATCCCTTTGTCCTTTAAGTTTGAACACATTGTTTAGCCCCCAATCTCTTCCCTACTTGATTGAGAACCTCATTGTCTCTCTTATATGAGCTTGCCTTTGGTGGAGGATTGAAGTGGTGGAGGCCCAACTAGAAGGAACTTAGTTTCTTGGTTCCGAACTGTGCTGACATAGATTTTTGTAATTCATTCACTTATGCTGATTACATTTTAATAGAAATAATCTTTTCTCGTCCAATTAATATCTTGCGAATATTTGAATTGTTATTCCATGGGCATATTAGTTATGAATATTGATGGATTATGCTATTAAATGTGCTAACATTATATATTATCACAATATGCTTTCATTTCTTGGTTGTTGAGGACTAGTTGAAGGTGTATTGCTTTGAGTCAAGTGCTCAACAGTGGACTTCATGGAACGTATGGATGAGGTAGGCCTTTTATCTTGTCTTGCTAGAATATTTTTTATGTAGCATACTTGAGATTAGAGTTGATTTTTATAGTCATTTTTGTCTGTTGTGGTTTACCCCTATCCATAGAAATATTTTCCTCATAACAATTGCATATATGGTAAACAAAATCGAGTAAGATTCCTATCTGGTGTTACAAGAGCAAAGGAGATCTTAGAGATAGTGATGTATTTGGACCTTTGCCTATTCCATCACTATGTAAATCTATGAATTATGTTTCATACATAGATGATTTCTCAAGGAACACATGAATTTATTTTCTTAAGAAGAAATCTCAGGTGTTTTATAAATTTAAAGAGTTTAAGGATCTGGTAGAAAATCAAATATAAAAGAAAATAAAGGCGTCGAGGAAAGATAATGGTGGATAATTTTATGGCAATGAATTCAAAGAGTTATGTAAAAAGTGCGTTATAGAAATGAATAAAACTACTCCATACACACCTCAATAGAATGGGGTTGCAGAAATGATGAACTAGATGTTGAAGGAAAAATCAAGGAGCATGCTCAATGGTGTTGGGTTAAGACATGAATTATGGGTATAGGCAGTGGGTATTGCATGTTACCTGGTAAATAGATCAGCCTCATTAGTGTTGGTGGAAAAAACTCGACATGAAGTATGGACTGGTAAGAAACCATCTCTTGAACATCTTAGAGTGTTTGGTTGTGATGTTTATGTACACGTTCCAAAGGAAAACAAGAGTAAGATGGATAATAAATCCAAAAAGTGTATCTTTATTGGTTATAAAGATGGTGTGAAAGGATATAAGATTTGGAACCCATAAACTAAGAAGTCTATTTATAGTTGATATGTTGATTTTACAGAGGTTAAATATGTTCCCAAAGAGGAATTCCTACCAAGGAAAGAAGAACTTGAGAAAATAGAGTTTGAGATGGATGATGCAAAATATGAATCAATGAAAGAAGATGAATCAAAATAAGAATGACCTCATACTCCAATATTGAGGAGATCAATGAGGGAAAGAAGGAAACCAGAAAGGTATACTCCACCTGATTTTCATGCTAATTTTTCTTTATCTATTATTGATGATGATCCCAGAACTATCATGGAAGTAATGAATTCAGAGGATAGTAAAATCTGGAAGAAGGTCATGGTTGAAGAGATGGATTCCTTGGATAAGAATGAGGCATGAGATCTACTTGAATTACCAACTGGAATAAAGGCCATTGGCAGAAAATGGGTGTTTAAGAAGAAGTTGAACACATAAGGAAAAGTGGAGAAATACAAAGCTCAGTTATTAGCAAAAAGTTAGTCCCAAGTAGAGGGAATTGACTTTGGTGAAATTTTTTCTCCTGTTGCCAAGTTAAATTCTATTATATTTATTTTATTTGTTGTTGTTGATTTTGATTTTGAAGTAGAACAAATGGATGTGAAGAAAACATTCCTACATGGGGATCTAAAAGAAGAAACCTACATGAAGCAGCGAGAAGGATTTGTAGTGAAGGGAAATAAAGAGCTATTATGTAAGCTAACAAAGTCACTATATGGTTTGAATCAATGTTGGATATGACTTTTGGGACCAGCTTTGGGAATTGCGTGCAACGCGCGCAAAATAAGGAAATGAAGTTGGTGCACTTTAAGGATCAGTGCGTGAAAAGGAAGGAAAACAATTAGAAGCCGTTAAGAACTTTTGGTCCATTGAAAAGGGATAATCCCTGTTATCCCTGAATTCTAGGGATAAATAAGGAGATTATCTCTCAAGGACCTTAGGTTGCAGACATGGAGTACTGAGAGACTAATGGCTGACAATGTCCACTTTCACAGATAGAGGCCCACTTCACAACCATATATCTCAGGTTCATCATGATGGTATCTACCACATCATCTTTCTTTTGAAAGATGACGGGTCTTGCTCCATGAGGTACAAGTAAAGTATTATGGTAAGTGTCACTTCAATATTTCAGGGATTTGAGTATTTTGCATTTAAATGTTCTTTTGATTATAGAACATTTTCTTGGAAGTTACGTTATTTTCCCTATTTCACCTTGGTGGTTGACATTGCGCCCTAGTAAGTGGTCACCCTTAGGGATGGGTTTGCTATTGGGAAGCCTCCTTGAAAAGTCATTGCCCCAATCTCAATCATATTTATCATTTTTCATCACTTTAGCCCTTGTTCATCTCCTTATATTTTGGTATTTTCAGGTATATTGACCCAATAAGGGACTGTACCTCATTTCATGGGAAGAAGGGGTTGAAGGCATAGAGGTTTGTAACTGAAAAAAGATAAAATTCAATCATAAACCTTCTAGATGCTCGCCCAAGGATCCCAAGGACAATGAAATGTATCTCACAAGAAACTAATTGGACCCATAAAAAATAACAATATAAAAATTCCAACCAAGGTAGAGTGTGTGTGGACAATGTTTTTCATGCTTAGGTAGAAGTCCCACACATTTTATTCAACTTGGGGAATCATAATGTGACTAAGGTAGAGTCAAGGTGGAAACTATTTTTCATGCTTAGGTAGAAGCCCCACCTTGGTTTCAACCTGGGAACATCTTAAAAAGAAAAGAGAAATAAATGGGGTTGGAAAAAGGATGCATTTAAAACGAAGGTGCAATAGACCCTCTACAAGGCACCCAGAAATGAGAGAATACAAACCCTTGTATGTCATGAACCCCATGTCCAAATGTTTTAACCCCCCATCCACTTCATCTTCTACACATGACTTAGACATGTTTCCACTTAGGAAACACTCCTTGACTTAAAGAATGATTCACCCAATAGGTCACTTTGTCAACCCTCCCATAACTAAACTTGGAAAATTGCATAGGGTCTTTGAGCACTTGTTTAGTTTGATGAGGTAGTTTTTGATGTAAATGATTGAATGACTCTTATATTAAATGTGATTTTACTTTCCATGATTATTTTACTTGATATCCTTGGAGGGAGCACTTGTATGTCTTTGGAGGACCTTGATCGATGGACGATTTGGAGGAACAAGACCAACTTGGGCCTTAATTGGGGAAAGAAACCCACAGGTTGGATGTCGTGTCCCACACATTGGATGATTATTGTAGCATGTAGAGGCAGGAGAGGACACCTAGTAAAATGACACCTAGCCTTCTTCCATCCCAACGACTTGTTTGGGAGCTCCTATACCATGTTTCTAGGTTTGACATCTTGCTTGGGGCTAGGGCATGTGGTGGTGAAGATGGACACTTGGAACATTTTGATGGAAGACCCCTTGCACTGAGGAGTAGACTCTTGGCTAGAAGATGCATGGCCTTTGGAGGCTTAGTGATACCTTTTCCAACCCCAAAGATTTCCTATATGTGCCAAAACATCACCCCTCAAGGGGATTATATCATTTTTTTTAGGGTTTTTCTTTGTGCAAAAATAATATTACTTTGTGAAGGGGAAAAACAAAGGGAAATGTATCCTTTATTTTGCGGTTTACCCTTGTTAAGTGGACAAAATTTATATTACAGTTTTGTATAAATAAGAATCATTTTATTTCAATTTAAATATAGCTCTCCCATCTTTGAGAAGATACTTGGCCGAAATTTGTGCCCTCTTTGGGCAAATTGGATATCTCTCTCTTGTGAAAATGTATTTTGGTGATTTCTCTTGGTATAATGTGGAGCTAAGGTGGTGCAAACCTCTTGGAGGTTTTTTATCTTTCTTATGAATGGACATTACTTGGTGAACTAGGATCTTATCTTGCATCTCTCTTGGAATTGGTAAGAAAAATATGCAAGTTTCATGGAGGAGATTAATACCTTGGTCATCTATATGTTTTTATAGTTTATTGTGAATTTTTTTTCTATATATAGTTATATGATGTTTGAAGTTGCTACACTCACATAACAAACCCTTGACACCTGCATATGCATCAATGTCAGTTTCCACCAATGGTGTAGCAGTAGCAATAACCTGCTCATTCAATCTACTTCACATGCAAGTATGTTGGAGCAAGAAATTCATGAATACAAATAATCCTTCCTAAAAAGGTTTGTCATATATTTCAGTCCATGTTCTATATGCTTTTAGTTTTAATGCACATCTGTTGCAAAATGAATGCTAACTTGATCTTATTTAACCAAGTATGTACTTCCACCTTGTTGGAATAGTTATATTGCGGGGTATGATTGTGGCCTTCATTTTGATGTTGTGAGAGTTGATATAGAGGTTCAATATCTAGATTTATCTATTGTATGTTCTTTTAAGTGAACCTATAATGACTATCCAATTTCACCAATATAGACTTTGACATAGGAACATGGGATTTTATAGACACCTTTCAATTGCCTAATATCTAATGAGTCCTTCACTGAGACTACCAATATTCTAATGGTGTTCATACGAGTGAAGGCTATCATGATGTTCCTACTTCTTACTATTTTTTCAGATTGATTTATGATAAGTTTTATATATGGGAATGTGAGTTTTGGGATATCCACCTTCCTATGTAAGTGTCATATGTTCAATGATTTGTATATTGCCTTGCCAATATTCTAATCATTGTAACCATTCATTAAAAAGACCATTCTAAGCTTATCTAGTTCACATTTCAAGTGTTTTTCATCTGATATTGTTGTGTCCCTTATGGAAAGGGTGTAAATGATGATTATTTTTTGAGCTAGGTGGTGATGATAGTCTACATGAAGGTATATCCATGTGTGTGAATTCCTCCTGTATACTTGATACCTAAGTCTCCCATTTCTCTTCTTGCTCAGAATTACATCCAAAAATTGAATTTGGTTGTCCCTTTCTATATCAATGGTGAATTGAAAATGCTATGAGAGGCTATTGATGTGCTCAAAGAAGCCTTCAATATCCTCTATATCATGTCCCCTTTTGGTGAAGATATCATATACATATCATTTCGACACTCCGAGAGTAACTAGAAGGGGTTTTAAATACCTTAATTCAAATTTCTACATGTACATGTTTGCAACTACAAGTGATAGTGGGGATCCTATTGCCACACCGTGAATTTTCTCATAGGTATTTACTTTGTATCTTAAATACATTGAATTAAGGAATATATTCACCAATTTAGAAGTTTCTATGTTTGTGATGACTTCTATGAAATTAATGGCATGATCTATTAGGACCAAGTTGGTGCAGAGAGACACTATTTCAAAGCATACTATAATTTTATCATCTTATACATTTTGTCTTTTGATACATTTTACAAAGGATGACAAGTCCTTTAAAAAATACTATTTATTACCATAGGGGAGGACATGAGTAACTTAGCAAGAAATATTTCTAGAGAGTATGTCAGAGATCCTATCATGTTTACAATTGGTATTAATGGGAAACCATATTTATGAATCTTAGTTGCACCATATATCTAAGGCATGATGCATTCTTTGGAGTGACCTTCTTCTTAATCGATTCATCAAGGGATGAACACTTGATCATTGTGTACACTACACACATCAGTTTGTTCCAAGGGTCTTTATTGACTACTCTATAAATTATGCATGTGAGGTTATCCATTAATTTGTTATGATAATCTACTTCATCCAATATGATAATAGTGTTCCCCTTATTATCCTTGAGTATCCTAATGTGTTTATTATTTATCAAATCCCAGAGAGATTTTCTCTCATGCTTATAAAAGTTTATTTTTGGTGGTTTAGAGTGTCTTAGGAGTACCACATATTCCTACCTAATAGCTTCAACGTTTATTTTGTTTGGATACGAGGGAATATTTAATGTTTCATACAAACTCTTCCACAAGTATCTTGTTTGGGACTACTACAAAAATCAACCCTTTCTCTAAAGAATTGTGTGCTAGTGTGTCCAACGCCACCTTTGATAAATTCACCATAGAGTTATGCTTATTCTTTGGAAATCTCATTAATCTACTAATACGCTTCTTGTTCTTTAGAATTTTAAGTTTCAAGTGGAGTTTGTCCAACTATTCAACTAATTTCACAAGATCACCATGAGTTCATCTTATCTATTTTGTTTATTAGCGTTGCACTTAGCATGATGAATGCAACTTCATTCATTTGTTGAGAATATATTTACACTTTGCAAAGTTGGGCATGAAACCATTATCAATACATTGTCTTAAGAAGTCTAGGTCTATTATTAATTTCTCCCTCCTTGTTCTCAACCTCTTCAAAAACATTGTATATTCCATTGTATCCTTTCCATGGCAGGATTAAATAATTGAATTCCAAAAATTCATTATCACATGTGTAATATTAAAGAAAAGAGGAAACTTGCATTGAGGTATTTAAACCCAACATTTCACAATTCAAAAATATGAGTCCATCTTTAGAGGATGATCAATGTTGGTGATTGAGATGAGGATAAATGAGGAAGAGACAAGGTAATATGATTCTTCTCTTCTTCCTTGAAATATTTGGTTTCAAAATGAAGAATCATGATATATTGATAATTTTCCTTGCACCAATTACCTAGAACCTAATTCAAAGTAATTTCATGTTATACAATGCAATCCCCAACCTCAAATCATGTATCAAAAAGAAACCTTAAAAAAAATATAAAAGCAACCATCATTTGTGAGTAACAACAATCTCCAATTTATTATCGCCATCGAAGTGAATATTGAAGAAACCCCTGTCATTAAGATCAAAATGTACGTCATGTTGCATTACACTTTCAAGACTATTGTCACCCATTTGATTATGACCAAGTTGATATGATGATTACATTAAATTTCCCACTTGTCCATTAATAATTCCCTAATGATGTAGTCTTTGATGGTTCTCTTTAACCAAATAATTCCAATAAGTCTTAAGGAAACTTGGTCATAATCAAATTTATGTGAAAATATCAAGTCAATTTGTCTTATAAATCTACCCTTATAGTTATATGTTTTCAAGTATTTCTAAAATATGATTGAAAATGTTGATGCTTGCAACATCAGACATGTATTTCTAGATAGGTCTAAGTGTCTAGATGTGTGGAAGTCGTTGAAATCCTTCAAACTTGTGACTTTACTTCAATTAAAAGAATTATTAAAGTGAAGTAATTTTATTAGTGAGTTGAGTTTTATTTAAAGAAATGATTTAATTAGCATTATTTAATTAAATAATATCCAAGTGAGGTGAGAAGTAATATCAATCAGTCAATCACATTGGAGATTAGGGTTAGGTTATAGCTCAATCCTATAAAAGAAATTCTAGGGTGAAGAAGAAGATAAAATTGATAGACAGAGAGATGGATAACGAAGTATTGCGATTCAAGGAGATATTGAATAGGTGGAGAAGGATTTTCGTCTAGAGATCGGGTCAGGGAGAAGACAGAAAAAAGGTAGTTGTAAGTGGGTTTCAACTGATTAGAACCACAGTAGTAGGGTTGTGTTGTACAAATTTCCATACATTCTTTGAGGGTGTGTACATGGGTCTCAATGGTGATCGACGTGTATACATAGGTTTTCTTAAGAAAAGTCACATACATTTTGGGAAGCATGAAAGTACAAGGTTGTACAACAACACAAGAGATCGCTAGGGTTTGTAGGTATTTCCTATAGTTTTCAGTATTTCTCTGTGGTCCATTATCCCAGGTATGAGAGCCCTTGTAAGCTTTGAATTTATTTGAATGATAAGATTATTTGATGGGCATAATATATTTGTGTATGTGGTTGATATTTTGGTTTCCAATATTTCTTCCGCTTTCTTTATTTGAGTCGAATATTCTAGCAACGTATGTTTTTTTGTGAGCTACTAATTTGATTTACACCAAGGAAATCACTAGATACAAATATACCTAGGTTATGGAGTAAGGATTTCAATATAAATTTGCATACACTCTTTTTTTGTAGAATGGATCTTATAAATACACGATGCACATGTGTAAGAAGATAGTTTTTTTTTTCCTCGAAAAAATTCATAATTTCATTATATTATAAAAAAATTACATACACGGATATATACATGCTATTTGAAACAACCATGTAAATATTATCCAGTAAATTGTAGTTCTAAACTAATGATGCATATCAGACATCATTACTTCTAGTATTTTTACCAATTGTCCCATATTCAGTCCCAAAATACAAGTAAAGCCACCAACCTTTAGTCCTCAAAATAGTGGGTGTATCCCACCATCCAATAGTGTTGTACCATATAAACATTACATACAATCCAATAATACACATATAGTTTTCCTTCATAAAAAATGCCAAGATGATAAAAAATCCTATAAATCATGAAAAGGTCTATGATATAAGCCACAAATTCCGGTTGATGAATGTTCTTCAATATACCATTGTCCATATGCTAGCTATGTGGCTTGTTTGGAAAGCTTGTCTGCCAATTGGTTCCGCTCCCTGTAAATATGTGAAAAAGAAATGGATTCAAATAAACCTTTTAAATAAGGTATATCCTCCAACATTGGAAACAGTCGAGAAACATGGAAAATGTGGACACCATTTTCCCAGTTGATGATTATTAAAGAATCACCAAAAAATTGAAATGTCTAGCAGCCTTGCTCCATTATAAATAATAGTAATAGTTTTAAGGCCATTAATTCTGAGTAGTTATTTGTGTCTTCCCCCAAGCTAGCTTTGAAAATGTAGTAATGTGAATTTGTGATGTAGAGGCAACCACCCCCGCCACACATGAGTTGTTTTGATGATGAAGTGCCATCAAAATAACCCCACAAATGGTTATTATCAAAGTTATCCTCCCTGATAGAACACAACTGAGCTAAAATTCCTCCAACCGGGTTGTGTAAGGAAACCGAGATCCCAATATTGTTGACAACGACCCTCTCAACTAATATGTATTCATCGTGGATGATAAACATGTTCCGAGTAATCCATATCCCCCAGGCCAAAATTATAGGGAAGGCCCTGATCTCACCATATCCTCTCTCACATAGTCACGACTGCAAAGTTGATTCAAAAGTGTTTCCCTACCAGCCCCTAAGAGTGGGCATCAAAATCCTGGAAAATTCCCAAACATCCATAACATAGGAACATTGTAAAAAAAAATACTCCATCATTTCTAAGTGTGTTTTGCAAAGAGGGCATCGTCCCGGGCCAAAGAAAGGTCATTTTTGTAAATTATCCCATGTAGGTAATTTATTTGCCAAAATCGACCAGACCATAATCTTCACTTTTGCCGGGCAATGTTGTTTCCATATATTCTTCCACCACCAAAGAATTTCTCTCTGATGTAAATCCACACTTAATTTAATGTATCCTGCATGAGGGTTATAGATCGCCAGCCCCATTTCCATCCCAAAGTAATTCATCATCTATCAACCCGCTGAATAGAGGCATCCCTAAGGGCCTGTAAATATCTATCCCAGTGAATGAGGTCCTCCTCAGAGAGACTTAGCTTGCACCCCGATAACCAACCTTGATGTCAGATATTAGTTTGTATGGGGTCCCCTACCTGAGCAAGATTGTAGTAACCACCCCGAGCCAATATATTTCATGTCCCTGTAGGTAATAAATGTCCCAACTTGCAACCTGACCACGAATCCATACCAAAATGAATCGACCGATCAAAACCAAACCTCCATACCAAGACAAACCGACCAACCAGAACCAACCCTCCATAACAATCTATTCCCAATTAGATCAAAATCCTTAATCACAACTTTTCATATAATAGAAATACCCGATGAAGTTTTATTTGTATTCCAAATCCAAACCTTTAATATTTTTTCTAATTTTGCAATGAGCCACAACCAATCCATCTTCCGATAGTCATTTGGTTTTAACTAAAACCCAAGATATTTCAATCCCTCATCCAAATCAAAAACCTGAAAGGGGAGCCTAGAAGTGATGTAATGTGAATTTGTGATGTAGAGGCAACCACCCCCGCCACACATGAGTTGATCTGATGATGAAGCACCATCAAAATAACCCCAAAGATGGTTATTATCATAGGTCTCCTCCCAGATAGAGCATGAATGAGCTAAAATCCCTCCACCCGGGCTATGAAAGGAAACCAAGATCCCAATACTATTGATAATGACCCTCTCAGCCTATATGAATTCATATTGAAAGACAAACCTGTTCTGAGTAATCCATATCCCTCAGGCCAAAATTATAGGGAAGGTCTTGATCTCACTGAATCCCCTCTAACAAATCCATGACTGCAAAGCCAATTCAAAAGTGTTCCCTTGCCAACACCTGAGAGTGGGCATCAAAATTATGGAAAATTTTCAAACATCCTTAACATAGGAACATTGTAAAAAAATATGCTCCACTGATTCTAAGTGAGCTTTGCAGAGAGCACAATGACCCGGGCCAAAGAAAAGTCATTTTTGTAAGTTATCCCATGTAGGTAATTTATTTTCCAAAATCGACCAGACCAGAATCTTCCCTTTCATCGAACAATGTTGTTTCCAGATCTTCTTCCACCACCAAAGGGGTTCTCTCTAATGTAAATCCACAGTTAATTTAATGTATCCTGCACGAGGGGTATATTTTCCAGCCCCATCACCATCCCAAAATAATTCACCATCTCTATCAACCAGCCGAATAGAGGGATCCCTGAGAGCCTGTAAATATCTTTCCCAGTGAATGAGGTCGTCCTCAGGGAGACCTAGCATGTGCCCCGACAGCCAATCTTGATGCCACA
>CBVK0102812365.1:0-11191 GCA_900067695.1 Picea abies
TGGGGAAATGTATATTACAGAGGAGGACATATCCATTTGGGATCCAGGTCCAGCCTTGCCTTTTAGAGCCATTATAGGCCAATAAAGTGGTTGTTATATTACTTATATCATATCTGGAAATTGCTATCATTGAACAACCATTTATAATAAATAAATTCATTGACACTATTTCCTTGCCTTTTAGAGCCATTATAGGCCAATAAAGTGGTTGTTATATTACTTATATCATATCTGGAAATTACTATCATTGAACAACCATTTATAATAAATAAATTCATTCTACCATTTATTACTTATCGTTTACTCTTATGTTTATTCTAGTCTATGTTCCATTTGAATTCATGTTGTTTTATACAAGTTAAATTCAAAAACATGGATAGAAATGCAAGTTACAACCATGTTATGCAAATTGTTTGACATAATGCTTCAATGAGAAAAACGATCATATACATAACAACAAGCAAATAATCATAACAACGAACACTTTAAAGTTCTAAGAAAGTTGAAACTCACCCTATTAACCCTCTAAACACATCAATAATCCCCCTTGAAGGTTGGGACAACACAAAAATTAATTTGCAATTCCCCAACCACATAGATATGTGTTTTCATCAAACTTGATTAGAAATATTACACTAACATTACTTTAACTAATTGACTTCCATCATGGAATTATTCATATAATATAAATGTCCCCTGTAAAAAAAACAAATGCTATTTTATATTAACATAATATTTAATTGTTTACCAATGGAATGTGATTGTGTGCTCAACCTTACCCCTCTTCCATGTCACTCTATTCTGTTACTTATGACTCAATTGGTTCTCATTGATTGTATAAAGTGCTCCTAATATCTCTCGTATTATTTGTGAGTTTTCTATCCATAGATATAAATTAACGATGGGATAGAACCTTTGAATGGCCCAATGTTATCAAAATGCCATTTGTCTCTTATGGAGCTGTAAAGGGTTCTATCCTTGTAACATTTGGATGGGATGGGACCGAATCATATACCCCAATGGGTTCTGTAAAAGCTTAAAATGTATGTATTATATATATCTATAAATTAAACGTGAGTGGGAGGGTCCCTCCGAGGTTTTATTTTTATTCAAATATATCATTATTTTAAGTAAAATTTTATAATCAAAATTTTTATTCATTTAATAAAATATTTTTAACGTTCAAAGGGGTTGGATCCAATGGTGGAAAGCGAGGATTTTTTCACCGTTGGGCAAGGTTCAATTCTCGTGAGGGTTTTACTTGGAGCCATGAGGACACCTTGAGGTAGTGGCATGTCCTTCAACTTTAAAAGTCGCCATGAGGACACCTTGAGGTAGTGGCATGTCCTTCAACTTTAAAAGTCCCCGAGACAGTTGGTGACGGAGTGTGTTGTTAAACCACATTAACAAATAATATATATATATTTAACAAAATTAAAAAAATAAAAATAAATTATTTTTTATTTATAAGTTATTATTTTAAATTTAAATTTTATATTAATAAAATTGTGAAGCAAATTAAACTTGAGTGGCAGGGTTTCAAGGTTTTATTTTTATTCAAATATATCAATATTTTATAATTAAAATTCTCATTCATCAAAAAAATATATATATATAAATTTCATATTAATAAAATTTTGAATCATAACTTGTGCCAATTTTTTATTTATTTTTATTGGAATCATAACTTTCATATTCATATATTCTCTTCTTGTTCTTATGAAACTTTGTCTTAAATTTGATTTTATAAGTGTGTTTGACATTTTAATTAAAAGTGATTTTGTTAATGTGTTTTCAAATGGGATAAATAAATCTATATAGATTTATTTTTCACCATATTTTTAATGGTGAAAGATTATATATATAATCAATCATTTTTTCCAAGAAAAAATCATAATTTCTATTCTATCATAAAATGAAAATTATATTCTTTAGATACATAAAACATAATACAAAGAAAAATCTCAAACATACAATATAGTAGATTCTATAAACAATAATTAAAAAAAAAAAATTAATGTAAAACATTATATGTGTGAGATTAGGGTTCACTAAAACCAATTTGTTATATATATATACTTTTTAACATGTTAATATTAAGTGGAGAATATTATCATATCTATCTATAAATTAAATTATTCCATAAATTAAATTATTGTAAATATAATTTCTATGTATAAATAAATGAATAATTATTCTTTGTATTTTTTTTTTTTTTATTATAATTGGGAGATATGTGTATTATAAAAAGTTGTGGTTGAGGTTCATAGCGAGATTATAAAAATTGTTAGTCTTAGATTTTAAGCAAAATTGTTAGCTTCATATTTGTAAAATACATAAAATAGGCATAGTTGAAGGACTTTACCCTGTGACCTTCTACTTGTAATGTACATCACTTAACCACTTGAGCTAACCCACCAAACTTATTATTCATATTTGTTAACCAACACACTCAAAATGAATATAAATCTAAATCATATGAAACAAATTTAAAATTTATTTAAAAATTCTCACATGAGTGAGTGATCTTACACAAGTAAACAAAGTTTTAACTAAATCCAAATCAAACATAGGATAATTGGAAATGAAACTAGAACATGAAACTAATTGATAATTCAATAACTTGTTGTTTGATCATATCTTACTATGTGATTAGTTTTTCTCGGTCTTGCTATGTGATTAATTTATATAAAACTTCACATTAATTTTTATTCAAATAATGTTATCAAAATGTTATTTGTTTAAGTTTTCAATGAAATTGGTGTAATTTAGAGTATTAGAGAAATGATGTTTATGTTGACAATTTGATGATGATTGTTGTCTACACAAATCAATTTTAGTTTAATGGACCTTAAAATCGTTGATAAATAATTAATTTTATGATTGTTGTCTACACAAATAAATTTTAGTTTAATGGACCTTAAAATCGTTGATAAATAATTAATTTTATTTAACATTTTATTTTTATAATCAATTATATATAAACTTTTTAAACTCTCTTTTGTTATGGAAATCATTATGGAAATCATTAAAGTTATAAATATTGTAAAATCGAATCCTAATATGTGTATATGAAGGACATTGTATGAGAAAGTGATTTTCATCCTACTCTTTCATAGTATAAAAAAGTTTGTACGTATTATTTCTTCCCAATGCATTTTAGGTCTTGCCCAACGCTTAATTTCACAATATAAAGAGTAAGAGTGCATTTTGATTTTAACAATACATATTTTTTTCTTTAAACTAGCAATGACATTTTTTTTTCTAACTAGGAATTGATGGTCTATATATAATTCATTAACTTTCTCTTATTCTTTATTTCCTTGTAGCACCATAAACTCTCTTTAAATGTAGTAGTGATAGTGCTTTTGATACAACAGATTTTTTAGATTGTCCTCTTGAATCCTCCAATGTTTTAGCTAGTAAAGAGCATCATATGCCATCCTCTATAAGTCTAAGTGACATTTACCTGAATTAGAAACAATGCTAGGAAACCTTTTATCTTTCATGTTAGTTAACTTATGCTTGTACATTAGGTACCTTATCATAGCTTTACCTTTTACCTTTCATGTTAGTTAACTTGTGCTTGTACAATAGGTACCTTATCATAGCTTTACCTTTTATCTTTCATGTTGGTTAACTTATGCTTGTACATTAGGTACCTTATCATAGCTTTACTCTTAGTGGGAGAAAGCCTAGTCTATAAGAGGAGAATGTGATAGGGGCCATGCTCTTAATTTTGAGATTATAAAATATGAAGTGCTTTTGAATTTGCTCAATTTTTCTCAAGAGTTCTAAAAAATGTTGCAACCCCAAACTTCACATCCATATAGGATAACTAGAATAACAAGGGTATGAAAGAAAAATTTCTTTTTCTCCTATAACCATAAATTGTTTCTTCATAGTGATTCTCAATATTGACCTAAACTTTCCACCCCCATTCTCCACAGTTTAATTGCATTGAGATTATGATTCAAGCCAACTCCATGATACTCATAAGAATAATCACAAGTAAAATTAGGATAAGTAACTTTATTGAACTTCTGATCATAAATTGTGTCTTATTAATATTTATTAAAAGAACAATATCCTTAGCTCAAAGAAGAAGAGTTATAAGTATCCTAATTAAAGTAGTGCAACCTATTTTTCTAAACATACTTTTAACTTGTCAATATAAATTCAAAGAAGAGAAAGAGATGAAATAACCTTGTTTAATTTTTGTATTATAATTTTTTTTTTTAATCAACTCTCATTATTCCTAATTGAAATCAACTCTACCTACATATCTATACCTAACTCATAAGATAGCCTGCAACCAAGAACAGTCTCAGTACTGGGGCTTAAGGCAAACTTCAGATAACCACCGTCCTGTGATGGGAGAGGACCCTAATTTCTCCCTCGAGGACGCTTAAAATCCTAATTTTGCCATTGGTGTCTCAGTTAAAAAGTCAAATTTGTTGTATCTACTTCAGTGTCTTGTTTGTGAAACACATGCATTACAGTGGGATTCATTTATGTCAAACCCATTTTGCCATTAAACCACATATTCGTTTCTTATGTCAGTTGCACTTCTGACAACCTTGTTAGCATCATTGTACTATTTAGAGATTGAGAATACCTACTGAAAGGTGCATTGCAATTATCACTGCTGCTAAGTACACGTAATTTAAATTTCGACGATGGTGCCCTTCAAACTAAGTTCACATTTGTTGCCAATCGAAATCAAAGCTTCCATTTTTGGACATTTTCATGACCCCAATAATTAATAGCAATGTGTCAAAATAGAAATTCTCCACGTCTTAAGTTACCCTTCCATGGCTTCTATATATATGATGTCATCATCCAGCCACAAGGTCTTTGGCTGTCATCAATTAATGTGATATGGACATCTGTAATGTTGGTCAAAATGTCTTTATACGTGGCAGTACAGGATTCATTGCTGCCAACCCTTGGAGATACCAAGAAGACCTTAATGCCTTGGATCAATTCACTGTCCTCTGCCCAAAAAGTTTGATGATTACAGTTATTTTAATATTTTGATGCAATCTGTATTAATGTGTTAAGAAAATTAATGTCTGATTAGACAACTTGCTTCAATCTGGCAACCCTGTATGTATAAATGGGTGTGGAGTGGCAGGAGTGCATTGATTGAACACTTCCCTGCTCTCAAGTCTTTGAGTTCTATTCATTCCATTATTCTATCCTTCTCAAATTTCAACGTTACAGTATTCACTCTCATATATGGAGCCATTTTTGTAAATGGGTTTTCATATGGATTATTTGGCATTGATTTCCTGGTCTTTGTAAATTAGAGGATTCATTCATGTAAATTGTAGGATGAATTGCTTATGGTTCGTGGTTTGTTTTTCTGATTCTCCTCTTTCCTGCTTGCTTTTTTTTCTTCAGAAGCGTTTGTACCAATCAGAATAGATTGAATAGTAGTAGTCACAAATGCATAGCTGACTTTCAATTCCTAGCTTTGTAGTCCTATTGCAGACCTCTGTGATCTTTGGCGGGGCTGTTCCTGTCCTGTGGATGGAAGAGTTCTTGTCATTTTTCTTTACAGTTATTTTACATGATAATGTAAGCATGCATTCAGTTATGTAAATTTTAAAGTCTCTGTTAGACGATTAGGCTTCGAGTGGACTCGTGGTAGAAAATCTCAGACATTCAAATCATCGGGCAGATTCCATCAAGGAATTAAGTGGCTGGTGCAGAGCTCTCAAGCCATGGAGAGAAGTGGGTGCCTGGAGTTACATTTAGCCCTGAGCTTTGCCAGCTCAAACTTACAAAATGCCAAGGTAGAATAGTTTTAACTCATTCACTCAACCAAAGGTTGGTGTTGCTGAGGTTTCTACCATCTAGCAGTAAAGGTCCGAGGCACACATTCCTCACCAAAGATAACTAAGAAGCTACGAGTTTGTCTGATTGCCAAATTTGTCACGAATCAGACAAACTTGAATCAGATCAGAATTTCCAAAGTTGGTTTCATTAGATTAGTGATCTCAGTAATTATATCATTGAAGATCCATTGATCTTGAAGATGGCAGCAGCTATAGATTTCCCTCTGCATACTCTGAGTTCTGGGCCTTTGTGCTCGGATCCTATATCATTTGGAGAAGAGTCGATGAAAGCAGTTGAATCAGATATCAGACAATCAAGAATAGAGACACCTCAAAACTCTGAATCAAATCCTGGTCCAACCTCCTCTCTTCTGGATCTTTATGAATTTATGAGAAGGCCTAATTACAACTCTGCTTCGGATATCTTCAATCCAGATGTAACAGATCATCAGTTGTATCATGTAGGTTCAGGCATTGCATCTAACTTCTGCAATTTATATTCAGAATTGCTCCCCCGTGAATATAGTGATGGTAGAGATAGTCTGTCGTGGCCATGCCTGAGTTTTGGAGGGCTAGAAGGCAATACTAATCAACAGCAGTTTGTGAATTTTCACGTGGGGAATCACAGTGAGCTGCAGCCTATGGCTGCTAGTTGTCAACTAACACCTTCTCAGATCCAGTTTCAGCTTCTGCAGAGACAGGTAGCCGAGATCGAGCAGCTCCAATGCCTTCCATCTGCTATTGCAGATCCAAAGCCAGAATTGGCACAACGGGGGAATACAATGGACCACCTCGGCCTGAGGCCTTGGCCAATGAAACATTCTGCTAAGAAGGGCCTGAGGCTATGCAGCAATCAGTCCACCAAGCTCTACAGAGGGGTGAGGCAGAGGCACTGGGGAAAATGGGTGGCAGAGATCAGATTACCCAGAAACAGAAGCAGGCTCTGGCTTGGGACTTTTGAGACAGCAGAGGAAGCAGCATTGGCCTATGACGGGGCTGCTTACAGGCTAAGAGGTGAGCATGCTCGCTTGAATTTTCCAAGCTTAAAACATCAACTGCAATTGAGTTATGGTAGTCATAGGTCATCCCCATCCTCTACCTCCAATCTGGATTCAATTACAGCCAGTAGCAATCAATCTAGACTGTTTTCTGTTCTGCAAACTTCCGTAGACGCCAAACTGCAAGCAATCTGTGAACGTTTATCTGCATCCAATAAGCCATCACATGAAGGAAAGTTGGCCCACAATTTTTTGAATCAAAAGATCATCCCAGTGACACCTTGTAAGGAGAAAACAATTTTTTGAATCAAAAGATCATCCCAGTGACACCTTGTAAGGAGAAATCACCCATTGAGGTGAAATCAGAAAGTCCTGATATATGCAACTGTGAGGGTGATAAAACTTCAGTGATTACAGCACTGAATTCTAATGCTGCACCGCCTTGTAGATCTGTGACAGATGCACTCTGCAGTATGCCATCAATCTCGGCTTCAGCATCGGTGCCAGCTCCAACTTCAATGTGGGTTGATGTTGATGGAGTGGATCCTCTGAGCAGAATGCCTTCTTTGGACATGGACATGACTTGGGACGTGCTCGATTCTGATAATACATATATAACATATTAGAAAGCAAGTGGATAGTAGCCATGATGAGAACATGGTGCCTAATAAACATGAAATTATGTTTGAGCCCTGAATTTGATGAGCCTTGAGATCTTACTGTTTCACACAATTCGTTCAGGAAGAAAAGAGAAGTAGCTACAGTAAACACCTGGTGTTGTAAGGTCCATATTCATGTTTAGTAGGAGAATGGGATATATATATATATATACTACAAATGTTGTTATGATATATTACTACTCAGAGATTCTGAGCCATAGCTGATATACTGAGCATATTATCAATCAGACGATCTGAGATATACCTATAATCAGACTAATATAGATTGCTGCTAATTTCTTGCTTTCATGACTATAAATGTTTGCCTATCTTTGGACATATGCTTGCTTGCCTAAATGTTATGGCTTATCTTCATGTTGGAGAAATGAAAGCATTTATTTCTTCTCTGAGTAATTCACTATGAATGAATTTCTTCAATATGTGTTTACGGTTCTAGGTAAGTAATTCTGTTCCTGCTTCTTCTTAGGATTAACTTGGCCAATTTTTCACATTTGATTCTTTTTCATGTATTATGGACCTATTTTCAAATATTTTGCAATAAATCATGCATTGCATTTTAATGCACAGCTGAAAATAAAATCAGTTACATGAAAATACAAGACAAGTATTTTAAACCTTCCACAGTTTTCAATATAAAAGTTACATGGAAACAAACGATGAATATTTTCTGAAAATGATGGAAACAGATGATGCATGTTTTCTTAAAATGATAACCTTCCACAATTTTCAATTTTTCATTAAATGAAAGAACAAAAGTATTTTTGGGATAAGAGAAGTTGTTTTGAAAAAAAAAAACTTTTCACAATTTTCAATCTTTCATTATTATGTTATAACAAGTATTTATTAAAAACAACCACCTTCCACCGTTTTCCATTTTTCATCGATAGCAAGATCGATGGTACAAACTCCTATCAATTTTTACAATATATACAGAGTAGTTAGAGCGCACTCTAGTTGCCATCGAATGTGACTGACCTGCTCTCAAGGACTTTATCTATATTCTGACTTCATTTTATGAACTTGAAACCAATAAAACCATTAAAGATCCTTCCCACACCAACCAGACAGCCATACACTATTTACTTGGTAAAACTCTGACAATACAACAAGGAAACATCCACTGACAAGGTGACAAGGTATCAATATATTTTTGCTCAGCAGTAATGATTACACAACAGGCTTACAACACTTGCTAAATGTCTCTTAGGGCTACCTAGATTATATTAGCACTGGTTCAACAACTGCCATCATTACATGAACCACCACCAATCACAAGTTTTGATTGTTGTCACAATTTCAACATACACTGCATAGTGAAAGCTTATACATGCATTCCTATCCATTCACAAGTTTTGATTGTTGTCACAATTTCAACATACACTGCATAGTGAAAGCTTATACATGCATTCCTATCCATTTCAGTGGTATCCAAGTGGTGTACATTTTGTATATCAGAGAACCAACATCATATCATCAAATGTATCAGAGAATCAACATCATATCATCTCTGCCTACTTCCAGAACGATATCAACATATCCCCTCTCAAGGAGCATGAATGCTTCCTCCGCATGTGAAGGCACGTTGAAGTATGCTACTATTCAAGTCGATGATTTTGTAAGTAAACATGATCTTGTAGTATATAGAGGGCAAAGATTTTAAGTTCGTCCTCAACGGACCCTGACACAACGCCATGTGATATAGTATGGAAAAGAATCCCGAGAAGCTTAAGAAAGGGACTTGTAAGCTAAAGATCCTTATGGATAATCCTGACGTCACGTAGGAAGAAGAGTACATAGTTACAAACTTCCACTCTGGGGAAGCCATGTGGGAGAACAAGAGTTCATAGTTACAAACTTCCAGCTTGAAGCAAATCGAGCCAGAATCATGCACATTAATACAGATGGTGGCACAGGTCTTTGAAATAGTACCAGCATAGATAACAGAACAAGAGTTCATAGTTACAAACTTCCAGTTTGAATCAAATCGAGCCAGAATCATGCACAATAATACAGATGGTGACACAGGTTTTTGAAATAGTACCAGCATAGATAATAGAACAAGAGTTCATAGTTACAAACGTCCAGTTTGAATCAAATCGAGCCAGAATAATGCACAATAATACAGATGGTAACACAGGTCTTTGAAATAGTACCAGCATAGATAACAGAACAAGAGTTCATAGTTACAAACTTCCAGTTTGAATCAAATCGAGACAGAATCATGCACATTAATACAGATGGTGAGAATCATACACATTAATACAGATGGTGACACAGGTCTCTGAAATAGTACCAGCATAGATAACAGAACAAGAGTTCATAGTTACAAACTTCCAGCTTGAAGCAAATCGAGTCAGAATCATGCACATTAATACAGATGGTGACACAGGTCTCTGAAATAGTACCAGCATAGATAACAGAACAAGAGTTCATAGTTACGAACTTCCAGTTTGAATAAAATCGAGCCAGAATCAACCACATTAATACAGATGGTAACACAGGTCTCTGAAATAGTACCACCATATATAACACAAAAAACCTAGGTGATAACGGTTCCTCAACAATCAATGTATTTCCTTTTGAATGCCATACAAATTGATGGATATTCATATGTAGTTCAAAATATACTTAACAAAATGTATGTTGTCCCTCTCTGATGAATCATTGCAGTGAATATCACGTCCCAACCTCTGTATGAGGAGAGGCCAACCGACACCTTGAGTGCCTCATCCAGTCATTTAGGGTATCCTTATTTAGATTGCAGATTTGGGGCATCCATATACAGAGTATCCTTATTTAGATTGCAGATTTGGGGTATCCAATGAATATAGTGCAAAGTCAATCTTCCTGCATTCAATGAACCTGAAGCAAAGTTAGTCATTGATTTTTCTGGATCCTTATTGAATGTCCAAACTGTAATTGTAATTGATTTAATGTCAGTATTATATAGTTTGCTCCCTACCCATTGGATATCCAAATCTGATTTAAGTTCAGTATTGACTTTACTCCATCCATTGCCATTGGATGTCAAAATCTGATTTGACCTCAGTTATATAAGTGTTGGCCATCCTTATTTCGATTGTAATGGAGCGTGTGCATAATATTGATCATGTTATGACACCCAATGTCCCCAAAGGCATGATGTTCGATAAATTTTTCTATGAGTATAACGGGAGTGAGTCCTCTTGTCTCCCATCTATTTTGATTTAGAAAAACTCAAGTACCATGAACTTTATTTGGATAATGGAAGGAAATTTAACATCTGTCATTATTTCTTAGGAAGTGTGCGATTACTTTTCAACAATGACATTAATGAGTACTCATTAACTGTACAAAGTCAACATGCTCATCAAATATTAGAATTATTAGTTAGTGAATGTGAATGATAATTATTATAACATGTTGTGCTAAGTGAGATTATTCATTATTTTATGTAGGATTTATAATGATAAGAGTCATGTACATTGACATTAATCTAAAAATAGAAGCATGGTAGATTATACATGGTTTCATTGACATCTTGTATGTATCATTGAGATTCTTTATGTATACTGAATAATTCCATTCTCATTTAGGTGGCTTATAATTAAAACTTTCACTTTTGTGTTATATATATATATATATATATATATATATATATATATATATATATATATTTATAATTATTATT
>CBVK0102812373.1:0-11442 GCA_900067695.1 Picea abies
CCGGGAAGTTGAGGTACCAACTTAACCATCGGGGCCCACATAACTTTTGGCGTTTCATCTCCTAGGGTTAGTTTTTTGGATGTCTAGGGTTTTGTCATTTTGAGTAATGTTAAAAGGGCCTTTGGAGCCTCATTTTAATCATTCTTCTCAGATGAATGTGTGTAGAAGCCACATCTCTTCTCAGAGATAGATACTACCATTTGAGCAAGTTGTTTTCAGCTCTACAATTTTACAGTTTAATCCTATTTTATTTATTCAATAGAAGTTATTTTTCACTGGATATCTATTGTTTTTATCTGTATCTCTATGTTATTACATTCATTCTATTATTCATTTCATTCTGCTCATAAATTTGGATCAAGTATCACCATCCTTTTAAAGGCTTTCATAACATGTAATCCATGGTCTCTAAAACCACGTGTCACCAATACCATGTGCCTAAAACCATCACCATTGACCTAACGATTTTGACTCTTTCACCAAGTTAAGTTTAACTTAACATTCCCCCCTTTAAACTTGACTCGGGGTTTCCTGTGACCAAATCCAACCAAAATGTCCAAATGAGTCTGCATTTCACACCTCTAGGCCTTACCCCCCTCAAAGTTTATAACCAAGGTATCCGAAAATACCTAATGATCATCCATGTCAAGTATGTCCATGTCTAGGGTTTACTGGTAAGTTACCAACAATATGTATGCCTAACTAAGTCTTACATTCATATTCCCATTTACATGCAATAAATATTTTCAACTTCAATATAACAGTTTTTTCATTGTTATTATCCTGACTCTTATGTCACCATCCTTTCTCCTCGTGATTTCTTTGAACAAGCCTCACGGCCTCCTTCGATAACCCATCAAAATGGTCGATAATCATCTAATTGAGGCATGTCATTAAACACTTTGTGTGCATTCTTCTCTTTGTTGGTCCGATCCACGGTCCATGATCATCTCGTAAAGGCCAATCCATATAATTTCATGTACATCCTCCACGTGCTCATCAAGTAGGGTTTCACCCTGAATAAAATCCTCACACTCAACATACATTTCAATGAGAACAGGCTATAGAAATGAATTTGATTCAAATCCCATTTTGATTACCTTAATATGGACTTGTGCATCGCATTGCGAAGACTGTAAGTTGGCCCACACATTCAAACCACTAATGTAAATTGGTATGGCCTTAAAATTGCATGCTTCATCTGATAGTAAATCTTCAAAGATTCCCTGATGTGGCCTTGTTGGGAAGAAGTTGCAATGACTGCATTCCAAGACACATAATCCCATGTAAACATTTTGTCAAACAGTTCAATTGCATCTTCCATGCTTCCAGATTTGGCATAACCATATATCGGGGAATTCCATGAAATCACATTTCTCTTAGGAATTTAACTCTATGGCTCTGCACCTTGCCAAGGAAACCAACATGTAGTAAATTCCCTTCTCTCATCATGTGGCTAATTGAACTCACAACGTCCTTTTAGGGGTTTTCCTTAAGAACCATCAAACCTACGAGGAACAACCAATCCAAGACTCGATTCAGGCACTGATTTGACTCCATATTCCTTCACGACCTCTAGAGCATCTTTCTTCACTCGGCCTCCCATTCATGTCAACAAGATATTTAGTCATTTCACTGGGCACACGATCCCCAAAAAAGGATGATTCCTCCAAACAAGAAATGCTTTATGACTAATGGCTATGAACACAATGGAAACACCTTCTTCATTCACGTTGATTCTTCTCTTCAATAAAGAATCCAATGCCTAGGGCACTTTCGTTAGAGCGTCCTTTTCTTGAGTGTGAGCATACCGGCATCAAAGTGATACAACATCATTCTCCGCTTGGCTTTGTGAGTGTAGCAACAACTTTTCTTGGCTTTGACCTTTCTCCTCGCGGCAATGACACCAACGACCAGTGATCGACCTCTCTAATGGCTCAATGGACCAACATCCCTATCCTTAGCATTTCCTTCATAAACCACTCTCGCTAGAGAGTCAAATTTAACCTCACTTTGATACCACATGAAAGGAAAATAACAAATGCAAGAGAGATAAAAAAATAACAAGAACATATTAACAACAAAATTTTATCTTGGAAAATCCAAACTAGGAAAAATCAACTAATAGATCTATTAGTTCCTTGACCAAACCTATCCAAGCTGACCAACCTCCTGGCCCTGACCAAGTGAGCCTTCACCACTCGCATCTTGGAACATTATAATGGAGTATCGATATGCTTTTAAAGGATTTTGTAATATGTAATCCATGGGATCTAAAACCACAGGTCACAAATACCATGTGCCAAAAACCATCACTGTTGACCTAACAACTTTGACTCTTTCACCCAATCGAGTTTAACCTAACAATTTATATATGTGATAGATGTTGTAATCTCCATAGTTAAAACATTTCAACATAAATTCTGTTAATTTGCAGTTTCACATATTTTGTTAAGTTGACACCCATGATATTGTGGCAATGACATTTACATATTTATTGTGGAAACTTATGATATTGTGACAATGACATTCAATGAAATATTCACCATTACTTTATAATTTTTTATAATTTTAGTGAAATATTTGCTAAGAATTTACAAGATTTTATAATTCAATGAAAGATTCTCCCAAAAAATAAATGTACATATTATAGTATTGATAAAATAACCTATCAATTTTTCCTATGTATCATTGGAAATTTCCCATTTATTATACCTATATACTTTGGAGTGGTTCTTAAAATTTTCCCTATCTAGAAGTAACAACAATGGTTATAATCACCACATTCAATAACACTAATAACATAATAAGAGAGAACTAACTGAGATTATCAACCTACACCTGAGGAAGAGCTTCCATAATCGCCCCTAACACTATTTTGTACTCTACAATATACAAACTACAAGAAAAAAGAAAACAATTGTTGGCTCGTCTTCGATATCTCATAGCTCCCTTCCTAGTCAACTAGAAACAAAAAAATATGTATACCTCACTCTAATCCTTACACTTCCCCACTTGTCTTCTCTTCTTTTACTAATACAATATCTACAATTTTATCTTCTTCATCCTGGTTTTCAAACTTAGCTACCTCCTCAACCTTATATCTAGATAAACTAAAGGTGCTAGTTTAGGATATATAACAAATGTGGGTTTCTTCTAAGGTTTTTATTTTTAGTTAAGACTTTGGAGTTTGAATCTCCCCTTTTCATTTTCTTGTGAATCTTCCCCAACTTGGTTTATTTGTTTTCTATCCTTTCCACCCCACTTCATAGTTACATTGTGATTCTTCACAATGTTAGGGTCTATCATTTGTTTCATAGTAATCTTACGGTTCTTCACATTAGATTCTATAGAATACACTTTTTTCAACGATTAGTTGGAACTCCTTAGAAGGATGGCATTAAATTGTGTAGAAATATGACAACAATTTCATAAAATGTAAATTATTTATCGCAAATCTCATCACAGTGATATATTTTTATGAATAATATGTTATTTTGACACATAGACGATGCAAGAGATGCATGATCGATTCATGTGATGCATGAGCAAGACAAAAATGATGCAAACATGGTGCAACATGACACAATTACAATTCAAAACAAAATAACCTAATTTTTTCAGCATTTTGAGCATTGTGACTACATTGAAAAGATGACACAAATTTGATGCAAAAATGACAATGCGAGAGGATGACATGCACTGAAAAAAAAATCTTAACAGAGGATTTGAAGGCTATAACAATGCAAAGTAGTTATGTTACAACATCATATTGTAGTAGTGAACATCGAAAGGTCTAATTGGGCCTTTCACCAAATAAATCTATGAATTTGCCACTTACCCCAAGAAATTTTCCTATATGGATACCAACCAAAGAAAAACTTTCAATCAATTTGTATTCTAAAATATAAAAATGGATGTCAAAGCTATTATTTTTTATTTATAAACTTTCTTTTTTTTTATAAATTTAATTTAGTATTATTATTATTATGATATGATCATGTAAGCAATATTTTCTATCATTATTTATATGTTGAAGTCTTTGAAAAATAAATGTAAAATGTTTGAGGGTTAAAATTTGTATTAAATTTGTTAAAATGTTTTTATTAAAAATAAATTAAGTTTAATGATTAATTAATTAAAAAGATTAAATTTCTAGCAAAGAACTTGTTTAGGGTCTTACTTAATATCTTCATCAATTATAACTTAAAAAAAAAAAAATTAAAGTTTTATTTTGCTCCATTTCCTTTTAATTTTAAAAATTTAAACCAAAATTTTTAAAAGCCAAAGTTAAGAGATAAAGTTTTCATTTATCACATACAATTATAACTTATAACAACCATAAATTAAATTTTGATAAATTTTTTTGACATAAACATCTATTTATTAATATATAAATTTATTAAAACCAAAAATTAAAACACATTTATTAATATATGAATTTATTAAAACCATAGATTAAAACACAATTTTTTATAAAGAATAAAAACATTGAAAAGCAAAATGGTGCCTATCTATCTACCTATTGAATGAGTTAGTCCTTTCATTGGAATTTGTGGGGCTACCTTTCACCATCACTCAAAATTCAAATAGTGAATCGGTAAAGGGCTAGATGATTCTTGGCTTTTGAATTCACCATCACCCAAAATTCAAATAGTCAATCGGTAAAGGGCTACATGATTCTTGGCTTTGAATCGATTAGGGATTTAAAAAAGGAAATTGGGCATTTCTAAAGTTGGTAAGTAAAAAAGTGTACAAACTTAACTATTTAGGAAGTGTATTTTTAGTGAAAGTAAAGATTTTTTTATTTACTTATTTTTATTGAAATTTTAATGTTTGGATTTTTTAAAATAGGTCAAAGTTTTTAAGGGAAATTGTTATGATCAAAATTTTCATCAATTAATAGAAATAATTTTTTTTTTTGACAATTCTTACTAGATTTAAAACATAATTTTTACTAGATAGGAGTTGAATTTATTTATTATTGATTTACTCCATTCTAAAAGAAAATAAATTAATATGTAGATAAATTTAATCATTAAAGTGAATTCAGTTTTTAATTGCCACATAAACTTCATCCTAAATCTATTTATATTTTTTAATTTTTTAATAATTTTTTCTTAAAATAAATTAAAACATACAAAAAAAAAAAGAAAAGTTACATTATCAAAATTCTCATAATCTTAAAATGAATTACAAAATACAATTTCAAATTTTATTGATTAATTAATTAAAAAATACCAAAAACTTGTTTAGGGTGTAACTTGATGTTCCCAACTGTAATTACCCCATTTACTATCCACAAAATGTGGAGAAGTATTGGGGATTTCCCATTTTTAATAAAAACAAATTTAAAAAGATTAAAGTTTTATTTTGATCTATTTCTTTTTCATTTTAGAAATTTAAACCAAAATTTTAGAAAATCAAAGTTTAGGGATAAAGTTTTCATTGATCACATAGAATTATAACTTATAACAACAATACAATTTCATAAAAAAATTTGACATAAACATCCATTTATTAGTTTGTGAATTTATTAAAACCAAAGATTAAAACACATTTATTAGTTTATGAATTTATTAAAACCAAAGATTAAAACACAATTTTTTTATAAAGGAAAAAAACATTGAAAAACAACATCCTACCTATCTATCTACCTATTGAATGAGTTAGTCCTTGCATTGGAATTTTGGAATTTGTGGGACTAATCCTTTCACAAAACGGCTATATGATTCTTGGCTTTTGAATTGGAGTGGGCTAACTTGGGAGCAATCTTACCTATCTATCTACCTATTGAATGAGTTAGTCCTTGCATTGGAATTTTGGAATTTGTGGGACTAATCCTTTCAAAAAAGGGCTAGATGATTCTTGGCTTTTGAATTGGAGTGGGCTAACTTGGGAGCAATCTTCTCGCCTGAGTTACTTTTTCGGCGGTCTTTCAACCCCTTATTTTTAAATTCCTGGTCAATTTAGAAATTTGACCCCTAGGGTTGGTGTAAAATGGGGCAAAACCCCTGGGGTCAGGTTCTGAAATGTATGGAACTTTGATCCATGCGAAACTCAGACTACCCTTGAAAATCTGGCTGGATTCACAGCCAAACTCCGGAGGGAAAATTGCTCCCCAATTAACCTACTCCTTTTGAATTGATTAGGCATTCTAAAAAGGATAAATTGGGCATGAGTTAGTCTTTGCATTGGAATTTGTGAGACTAACCCTTTCACCATCACCCAAATAGTGAATCTGTAGAAAAGGACTAGATGATTCTTGGCTTTTGAATTGATTAGGCATTTTAAAAAGGGTAAATTGGGCATTTTTAAAGTGGTAAGTAAATGAGTGTATAAACTTAACTACTTTAGGAAGTTTATTTTTTTGTGAAGGTAAAGTTTTTTTTATTTACTTATTTTTATTGAAATTTTAATTATTTAGATCTTTTAAAAATAAATCAAAATCTTAAGAGAAAAATTTTATGGTCAAAATTCCCATCAATTAATGAAAATATAACTTTTTTACAATTCCCATTAGATTTGGAACATAATTTTTATTAAAAACTAGTTGAATTTATTGACATCCTCCATTCCAAAAGAAAGTAAATTAATATATAGATAAATTTAACTATTAAAGTGAATTCATTCTTTAATTGTCACATAAACTTCATCCCAAATCTATTTATATTTTCTAAATTTTTAATAATTTTCGCTTAAAATAACTTAAAAGAGAAGAGTTATCGTCAAAATTCTCATCAACTAAATAAAAACTTCATGAGAAATCATTTTTTCCAATAAAATAAAATTCTACCTCACATGTTTAAAATGAATCACAAAATAAAATTTCAAAGTCAAAATTTCCATCATCACCGAAAAATTATAACTTCCACAAGATTCTAGTAAATTTAAGAAAAAATAACACCGTGAACGAAACTCTTCATTGAAACCATAAGCTTTTTTTTTGGTCAAATTTCGATTCAACCTTTTTTAAGGTCAAATTTCGATTCATATCGGCGAGAAATTCAACGCTCAAATGGCATAAAGATCAAATGGTAGTGTGACTCTTTTTTTGCAGGGCAGGCAATCTAAGTAGCTAGAGGGCCGAGAGCAGTCCCATTTGAAAGACAATTTTGCGGCTTCAATTTGACATAGAAAATGAGCTCGGGCAGTGGTTTTAATCACCCGCCTGACAATGATGGCGAGCCTGACTATGATAAAATCATGGTATTTGCCATCATATGTCTTATTCTGGTTTTACTCGCCCTTTTGCTGCACGTTTATGCCAGATGCATTTGGGTACAGTCTGCTACATATACCAGACGGAATCGAAGGAGATCAGCTTCTACGCGTCGTCGGTTTTATTTTACGGGAGAAGAATCGGCGACGCTGCTGAACGTGGGGTTGGATCCTGCGATATTAGAGACTCTGCCCATTTTTATCTATAGATCGCAGAATTTCACAGATGGGTTGGAGTGCGCCGTCTGTTTGTGCGAGTTGAAGGAGAATGAGAAAGGCCGGCTTCTGCCCAATTGCGGGCATAGTTTTCATGTAGACTGTATTGACATGTGGTTTCTTTCGCATTCCACTTGTCCCCTTTGCAGAACCGGCGCCCAGCCCAAACAACCAATTTTGGAATCCGCTATAATTGAGCAGGTTTCGGCTACATCCCCGGGACCGATTGTATCAAGGAACCATGACAATCTGAATTCGGAGCAAGGGCAGACTGCAAGCTCTGAAGAAGAATATGATCTGCAGAACCCAACGAATATATTATCTTGGTGTAGGCAGGAGCAAACGAATGCAGATATCGATGAGGGAACTTCGGGCGGAAGAGTATCAATGCCTCCTATTGCCATTGATATACCCGAGAAGCTGGATGAGGGAACCTCGGGTGGAAGAGCAGTAATGCCTCATATTGTCATGGATATATCCAAGAAGCCCGATGGCTTCTGGTCGTCCGGCGAAGGCCACCAGCTTCAGTCGCCAAATGGTTCGCAGTCATCTTCGAAATCTCCCGTGGCTCGCCTTCGTTCGCTTACAAAGATGTATAACAGAGACAGAGAGAGGAAGATCTTCCCATCGGATCATCCCTGTGAATGCGATCTCGAACATGATGGAACAGCACAGGGCCAGTAATCTCGAAGTTTGTTTAGCTTTTAAAATGAATATTTACTATAGCATTCTATTGTTCAAATGGAATATAGAAGCTAAAGTAAAGCACTTCACTACTTTTTGTGTTACTTAGTGAACACTAACATAATATCCTACTGTTCAAATGGAATAGAAATGCAGAAGTAAAGATCAAGAGCATGATTATGAATACACGCGCCTTTAATTAATGAGATTTTGATTTGATTTCACAATGCAAAATTAGACAAAGAAAAATAGAATATAATTGTGTTTATATGACTCTATAAGTGTCTTGTATAAATACTCTTTGAAAGAAAGCATGAGATAGAAAAGAAAAGGAATGAATAAATACCAATTACAAGATCAAGATTTAGTTTTTCAAGGTTCCTTGGTTCCGTAATTGTCAATTTGTTTATCTTTTTAGTTGTAAGCATGTGTTGCCACTAGCTTACATTTGTTGGTGCATAGAACTAGTTGGGCTTCCATAATGACCCTAACTTGTTGGCATTTCTAGTTGTAAGCATGAATGTATTGAGTGTGTGCATGGCTTATTGAGTCTGTGTAGAGGTTGAATTAAATATGTGCATGGTTTGTTGAGCATGTGTAGGGCTTTCTAAGTTTATGTGTGGGATTTGAAACTTCATGTACCTAATTATTTTTGTGTCAAATGTTGTAGAGGTTTAGAGGCACTACCCTAAACTCCGTTGGCACACTTTTCCACAACTCCACTTATTAGTGTTGAAGGGATAATGCTAGGGTAATTTCCCTTTGGATCTTGTAATGGGCACTATGCTCTATGGTGTTGGGGTGCAAGGGTCAATGCATGCATTTGGAACTATTAAGGTGGCCCATGCACAATGGTCTATATTTGAACTCATATTAGATGTGGCGGGAAGCACACAATTAGCGATGTGAAAGAGTGTGGTGATCCAAACATTGCATGACCCCAAATGGTGATATCTACACATTAACTAGAAAAAAATTGAAAAGGAAATGTTGTCACTTTTAAAGGATGGGACAAGGATCCAATGATTAGAAAACAAATCAAAAGACCTAAAAATAAGAATTACGAGAAACTAAATAGTTACAATTCGACATTTCCTAATGTAGACATAATATGACCAATCCAATGTTTAATAAATCCCTTTATGGACCCATAGTGGTTTTGTCTTTAACATTGATCTCATCCACTCCATGTTCTATATTATATAATGTGACAAAGTGGTCTCCAATAGTGCCATTATGATCAACATTATCTGAGATGAAATTAGTGAGCCAATTCCTAATATTTTCTTTTTCATTTTCTTTAGACTGTCGAACTTGACAACAAATGTCTTCTTAATGTTTTCCACCTTAATGTCAAAGGCATCCTTAGTTTTTTTTCTTTTTCCAAGGAAAACCTCTTGGAGAAACTCAAGGGATGTTTCCCAATATTCGTGGATAGCATATCTAGTAACCCCATTAGTGTATACCAGTGCACCTATACAAAGGGGATTCAAATAAACCACTTACTAACATAGAGCTAGCCAAATACCTAACAACATTGATGACAACTAGTGGAGCCAACCCCTTGGGCTCTTCTTCTTTTAATATGTTAGAGGTGTTTTCAACCATATTGGACAATGGGTTGTGAAGAAGTTGCATCATATATCCACAATGTATTGTAGTTTTCTACCCTATGCCCCCTTATGACGAAAACAAGGATATAAATACCAAAGTTATTGCAAAGATGTAAGAGTCCTTGGAAAATTCACTCTGGGGCCTTTCCAGATGTCCACAAGAGTGAGTGTGCTTGACCCAACCTTACAAGTTTCAAACGTAATCCAAAGGGATTCAATAGGATTTGATCTAGAGACCTCCTTGAAATTTTGTACAAGAGCATCTAGCAATAAAGATAACCCTTGGGGCTAAATACCCATTTATTTGTCTATAGAGAATCAATAATTATTGAAGGACTTTCCAAGTGGTTGAAGAACATGTTAGATATTTGTTTCTCATTGCCATCATATTATTTAATCAATGCTATGAGTATTCTCAACCTATAATTATGACATCTTCTAATATCCATCAATCTTTGATCTAATCACATATTGTTTTTTCATTCTTTCAATAGGGTTAGGATTTGATCTTTTCAAGGAACAATTTGACACAATTGTCATTGAAATAATAATCTTTCTCTATTTTTAAAATGTAATATTTTATTCAATGTAGTAATCTTGGTCCCTACAATATCCCTATCAACAATATGCCAAATGGTAAAAAGTAATTTTGATATGTTATCCAAATTAACAAAAAAAAAAAAAAAAAAAGTTCCTTACCTCCAAGATCAATTCCTTAGTATCTTTGACCTTGGATATTCTCTTGGGTGCATCTTATATTAGATATTTTATAGTTAATGGTTCGAACAACAAGGGTCTCCAAGTCAAATAATGTGATAGAGTGGTCTCTAAGGATTGAGGTAGTTGATACTTTTCTTTTGCATTAAATACTATGCTCACTCAATCTTTGGAAACCCTCTCACATGCAAAAAGGGTAGCAAAGATTACCAACATCATTGCTTCATTAATTGATAAGATTAATGATATTTCAGTTAAGAAGCCTCCTACTCAACATGCTAAATGTGAGGTTCCCATCTACAATGGATCCCACAATTTGGATATTATTGAGGACTAGATCCTTACCCTATACACATGGTTCAATTACATTCATATTCTTGAAGATGAGAATGTTCCCTTTATAAATTTCTTATTCCAAAACACGCAACAAATCAAAATCCAATCACCACTTGGACTAGGCTTGTGGAAGCCCTTAGTCTCATGTTTTATCCTTCCGATTACATATAGGATATGAGCATCGAGTGGCTTATCTTGCACGAAGGATTCAATGTGCATGTGCAAGACTACATCCATCTATTCAATTGCTTATGAATCCTTCTCATTGTTCATGATCCAACTAACAAGCTAATTATCCTAAAGTTTAAAAGTGGATTACAAGAACATCTATATTGAGAGTTGAAGTGCATGGTAATTTTTGTTCCTAATATTTACTCTATGCTCACAGAATAATGTCAGGCATCCAAAATTTAAGAGAATTGTTTTTTATAATGCTTTTCTACCTTTAGTTTTAAGATGAAACTTCGAATGAAGTTAATGATTAGAAAACACAGAGGTAGTATCTCTTTCTTTGAGTTTTTTTTTATCAATATTGAGTATATGAAAAGTAGAATTGATTAACAAAAACTGCCAAAATAAAGTAAGGTGTCCAATACTGATAAATCTTACCTTATCCGCAATAGAAGAATCATGAAGGATGAGTCTTAAAAGATGA
>CBVK0102812374.1:0-11197 GCA_900067695.1 Picea abies
GACGGCATACGAGATCGGTCTCGGCATTCCTGCTGAACCGCTCTTCCGATCTCACACCATTTCGGAAACACTTGTGAAGTAGATGAAGTCTCACCCAAGGTAGAGGCAGGCGTGGCTGCGAGACTCAGGTGTTTGCAACCTTAGCTGGGACACATATCTATGATTCTTACTCTTAGCAAACACTTTAGCATAGATCATTCATCAGTATTTACCATCATGGCACTCTGCAGATGGCACAGAGCACCACAACATTCACTTAGATCTAGGTTAAGTTAGTACTTAGCAACATCAAAATAGGTCTAGCACTCAACACTTTCATATATGTCAAATCTATACCCAGTCAAATCTATACCCACACATCTAAGAAGCACAAAGAAAAGTGGATCTATCTAATTATATCATAGCAAATCACATATCATAATCATATCAAGCACAACACATGGAAAGAAACCAACACATTAGGTCGAAGCACCAAGCACAACACACAGAGTTACCGTGGTTCACCCCCACCCTGGGGCTACATTCACACAGTCTTCTTCTTCTTTATTAGCTTTGGTCAATCAGGTTACAACACAGATCTCACACTTGTACTCCACATAGGACATGATATCTGCGCACACCTCACTAGATCCTCCTTCCCCGAGTAGATCTAGCACAAATCCTTCTTACAATCTGTGCACTCAACACTTATAACACTTGCACTCAGATCTGCAAGTCGGTCACACAATATACACAAAGCCTTTACTAGCACTTAGCTTATCTTCTCACCGTCTCTTACATTGCTTAGCTACTTATTTATACTTTACAAAATAGGCCTAAACATGGGTAAACCCATGGGCTAACATTAACCCAAAACCCTAAAAGGGCCCCAAAAATGGGTTGAGATCCCGTGATCTCTGTTCGCCTGGCACTCCATCTTTGACAGGCTGCCGAAGTCCAAAAATGGTCAAATATGACCAAGTATTCCTCAAAACTTGGTCAAGGGCCAATAGATCTATTGTTCAAAACCCTGTCTAACTTGGCTTATATCAAAATTGATTCTTTCTTTGGAATTAACTTCCATTTGTTGCATATCATTATGCAATTGTTCAATCAAAATATTCTTTTGGTCAAGTTTTTTTCTCAAATTATCCACTGACCAAAAGTTAGCAGTTGCAAATGCTCCCAGTGAATCTACTACTTCTTTTGCGAATTCAGGGTCACTCTATCCCTGTCCATCATATATCATTGTTTGTTTTTTGGTAATTCCTCCTCTTTATGTCTATATTCTCTTTGTATGATAGCCTTCCTTTTCTTGTTGAAAAATAAATATGATGAAGGTTTATATTTAGATTCAATAGGTGTCAGGTCATCTATATCGATAATCTCTTAACAAGGTAAATCAGAACTTGTTGCTAGGGGAGTCAAAGATGGTATGAGAGAAATAAGTGCAACAGATTCTCCTTGATTTGTGACATCTTTCATAGGAGTTTCAGTGTTTGACAATAACAAAGGAAAATTGTTCCCATGTTTCATAAAATATTCAAATAATGCTAATAATTATTTATCACTTTTACCTGGTATGGATATTCCTATAATTATTGCATCTCTGGACAATGTTTTTGGTGTCTTTTCCACTTCTTTAGTTTTTTATTTGGTAAATTCATGTTGCTTGAGATTGATTGTGCCACCTATGAAGTTGGATTAAGCCTTTTTTTTCTTGCAAGATTTTAGGTAAATTGTTCCTTCTGTGATTTTGAAAACTGAGAAAACCTGACTGTTGTTCTTGATGAAGAATTTGAAATCTGGATACAACCTCATCATATGATCTAACTCCTCTGAAAACATCGTCATAGGGTGAATATTCATGGATGTATCTCTTCATTTTAAATTGAACTAAATGATTTTCTACCACCCTATGTGGATCATGCTTTTTGAATTCAATGTCAACCAATTTAATATCATCTAAGGCCGAAGCCTCTACCTTAGCATGTCTAAAGCCTGATAATGAGAATATACCAACATGTATGGGAAAGGATGGCCAAACTCTTTTATGTACGACCTTCAGTTCTTTGGTGATGCCTATTGAAACTATCTGATAGGCTACTTCTCTGAAAACAAGTTTGTCTGGTAGAAATATGGGAAGAGCATGTGGAGATGCGAAGAAACCGAAAAATCTGATGTAAGAAAAACTTTCCTCAATGTACCAATCTGCAATGGAACCTAAATTCCCAATAATTTGTTTTGGAATTCTGGGGGGAAGACGACCATAGATAATTTCATGAATCAGAATGACCACATTGTGACAAATCTCATAAAAATAATCCTTTTCGTTTTCTTCCCATAATTTAGAATGTTAGAAATGTATGGGCTCAGTGATAGTCGGAGTCTAGCTCCAATTCATAAGAGGAAATGGGGTTCTGAAAAAAATTGCATCCATAATACATGCATATGTATAGAAAGGAGCATGTTCTCCTTTAGACTTCTGAGTTTTTTAATCCCCAATTTATTTATCTAGGTTATCCGACAACATTTTTCCCCAATCAAAAGTATAACCCTCAAAAACTTCATGAATTATATGAACCAACTCTATAGTAAAATGTGTAGGATTTTTCTTTCCAAACATTCTACAAAGTATTGTGACAATATACAAAATATGGGCATCACAAGAGGCTATAAAATATATACCTTGGCTAACAATTTTGAATTTATTTTGATTTCCCCACAAATTTTTACAATATCATGAACAATTCTTCCATATTTTGTGCATTCATCATCCTGAAACTTCATTATAAATTATGCATTGTAAGTATAATTGGGGTTGGGGGTTAATTTTTACATTACTTGAATGTCCTCATATCAGAAGGAGTCGACAATGGTCTTCTGATAATTGTAGATGGTTCTGGCCAGGATATCCACATGCTCCAAGGCCCAACTTATCATATCAATATATGGAATTAATTTTGGCTGAGCTGCCACTTTGTGAAGTTACGATTTAGCCACCTGAATTAGAATGGTTGCAAATGACTCATCTTCTTCTCCACTTGAATCATCATAATAGAGGGAATTTTCCTGCTCTAAAATTTCATAAACATGCTTCCATGATTTAATGATGTCCATTAGTCAAGCGGTAGTATCTAAAAGAAATTCTGAATTTGGGTTCGGCTCCTCAACAAATGGATCTTTCTTCTTTCCTACTTTACATGGTGCCATTATTTCCAAATATCGATGTTAACCCTCCTATGAGAAGTAAAAAAATGTAAGTCCAAACTACTAAATGCGAAAGTTTTGGATGTCAATAGAAAAATGCTATGAAGCTCAAAATACCTTTATTAAAAGAAATGTGAAACACTAATTATCCTTATATTTAATCCATTGATAGGGTAATCATGCCAAATTTGTCAAATTTATTACTTGATGGTCACAAGATTTTCCAACCTTTTACCCTAGCCACGTTAAATACACTTTTAATGATCCTAATGAAGATAAGTTATTTCGACGATTCAACATTCAAGAGTTTTGAATGAGCAATAATAGATATCTCCCGAAGGCCCAATTCATGAAGCAATTATTCAACCTTTAATTTATTGTTTCAATTTAATAGATCACGACTTATGGTCACTTTAACTTTAAGTGCTTCGGAACTCCAAGGCTTTGGAGCTTCGGGGCTTCATGAGTTTGCATTAGTGGTGTATAGAGTTTCCATGAAGGCCAAACTCAAGGAGAGATTACTTACCTTTAATTACACTTACTAAAGCATGCTTAACTCATTAATCTTTGGTGATTTATTATTACGATCATTCAAGAACTTCGACATTGTTTTAATTTGTTCTTGATTTGATCTTTAAGAGGACAATCTCTTGGAGTGATGTGGCATTATGACGTCACTATTGATGACCTGTCATAAATATAAGAGTGACATGTGTCACCCAAAATCATGTGAATGGTGTGAATAAAGGTGCCCAAAGTGAGTGCCACATGTCACAATGAGTGAATATTGACAGGTGGCCTAAAATGCATCAGTTGATTAATTTTTAAATATTTTGTAGGAATTCAAGTCTCTGGGACTCCGGAGCTTCGTAACTTTGGGATTTTTAGGGATTTTCACATTTTGAGCTTGAACTCCCGAATCACGAAGTCTCGAAGTGAACTTCGTATTTATCTTTTGTTTAAACATTTTTCAATTCTGGAACTCCGAAGTTGTGAGAGTCGTCGATCTAGATGACTATAAAATTTTAATGGTTGGTATTTGATCCGCCCTGTCAAGATGTAACAAAAACATATTTTAGCCCGAGAAATGATATTCCTAAGTTTAAAATTTTATTTTGAAAATTTCAATAATTTTCTAACATTAATCAACACCCTTGATGCAACGTACAATCAGCATAGATGGATGAAGATAAGTTTTTAAATCAATGCAGAAATCAACAATGTTCATTGTCTTGTAGCATTACCAAATCTACACCTTCAAAGCCCAGACCTCCTTCTACTACAAGTTGATCATCCTTTTTATAATATTTTTCTTCTCCTCCATCTAATAATTTTTTTTAATATTGTATTACACCAAGACATGATAAGTTTACATGTTTCAAGTTGAAGAAGAAAACTTTGATTGTATAATATCCTAATAAGGAAGATGGTAATGCTCACAATGAGTTTTCTGGTGAAGATGCAACCTTAGAATATTCAAGGGGTCTTAATAAAGTCACCTTACTATAGTAATCTACCCCTCCAAGAGATCAAGATAGTTTACTTGTCACATGTGCACATATCTCCCATGATTTCTCCACTACTTGTATCTTCCACAATGGCTCACAAAATAATTTGAATGTAAATCCATTGTTGAAAAATTTGCACTTTTTTTTTGTAAGTAAGATTTGTATAAAAAGCCTTCACAAAGAAAGAATTACAGTATCCTCATGAGTTCCGGACTGTAGGAACTGAACTTCATCGGAGGGAAACCAGTTCAGCCAGCCGATTAAAGTAAAGCCCATTGTCTTAAGGTACCAGTAAAAATGACATAAACTTAAACATAAAAATTTCAGTCCCCTATGGGAGACCGAATCAACCTGTCAACTAACCCTGAAATAAAAAAACATACAAAATATGACCATAGACCTCATAAGGAAAAAGGAAATTCAGACACTTTGCTAAACTAGCATGAAGACACCTATGCAGGTCAAGTGGTGGGATTGTAGCATGGCCATGCATCCAGGGAGGTGGTGTTGGTCATTGGATCCGTGAATGGTGTTTCTTCCTCTTCGACCATTGTACCTCCCTCCTCCATGGGCTCATGCATGGAAACTCCTGTGCCAACATTGCCTCCAACCCCTTCCTCTTTGACCATTGTCCCTCCATCCTCCATGGGCTCATGCATAGCAAGTCCTGTGTCGACATAACCTCCAACCCTTTCCTCTTCGACAATTGTCTCGCCCTCCTCCATGGGCTCATGCATGGAAGCGCATGTGTCGTTGTCGCCTCCGACCCCTATGTCGTCTTTGCCTCCATCCCCTGTATCGTTTTTGTTTCCACTCCCTATGGCATCACCATCTCCTAGTGTTGAGTGGCATGCCCCCTACAAAGATGAGAGCAATTGCAGGAGTGTTGAAGTCTTCTTGTCCAGGAGTTCCATCCGGAACTATAGATCATCCGGGCCTTGGCGCAATTCAAAGACCAAACCTTGCAGAATTGCAAGGTTGTCTTGCAATTGTGAGCTTGGTACTGAGTCTGAAAAGGAGTGAGGCCCTGGTTGAGGTCTAGGGAATTTTGGTTGTGATCCAAGGTAAGGCTGGTTGGTTGAGATCTATGGCTGGATTGGTGTGCTCGCCGGTGAGTTGGGTGGAACTGAAGGAAGTGGAAGCAAGGTGGAAGCCAAGTCAGATAAGGGACCTAGGTTAAAACCCAAGGAATTTCTAGAGATGGAAAAACATTATAACTGGATTGCGAAGGGTGAGGAAAGGGATGGAAGGTTTTTAGTTCTTTGTCCAGAATACGACTAAGAAGAGGGAGAGGAAGGTGAAGAAGGTGACGAGCTGGGAGATGGTGCTGGAGGGGGTCAGAAAACCATGCGCGGCCGGCTGGGCTTCCCAGTTGAGCCGTGCTTGGATTTCCCCCTTTGTCTTGGCATTCCTGGGACACTGAGTGGATTTGCAAGCACCAAAAGGAAGCACAGGTAGTGAAGGAGCAGCAAGGAGGAATGGAGGCCGCAGGAGACTTTGGTCATGGAAGAGAACAACTTCAAATGCACCTGGTGGAAATCATGGTGTCAAGAGTACTGAAGGAATAAAGAGCGGATGAGCTGAGTAAATTCTAGTTCATGGCTCTGAGATATCGATAGGAAAATAAGCTTAGGCCAGGTGCACTGAGAGTAATGGCGACTAGGCCTGCGTAATTTTGGCTTAAATGCATGAGGGTGGCGGGAGGGTGTGACACACTCCTATCACATGGCCATCGCCATGTTGTCTGCCTCGTGTCCTCTCTTGGTGACCTTGTCCTCATTTATATACACTTGGATGAAAGGATAATGGTTCCTCTTTACAAATCATGCACATTGTGCACTGCCTCATTTTCTTTTGGCCTTAAATTTGTGGATAAAGTCACTTGAGATGTGACCAATATGGATTCTTGTGGTCTATTTCTTGGGATACCCTACTCGTATAATTGAAATGCTCATTACAATGGTGCATTAAGAAACACCTCTATATTTCATAATGATAACACAAACCATATTATTTGTAGTACACTTGAACTCCCAAATAATTTTGTTATTTATGTTAACAAAGATTCTTTAATCTCCATCCAACAAAACTACAAACAATAACATCATTCAATGCCAAATTTGTAGTATCAAGTCCATTCAATAGTTTTTAAGGACTGTTGTACACCTCTTCTTATTGTGCACCATCCTTTAACAATTTATTTGCTTCCTTGTGTCTCTCTTTATTGGATCTTATCCTCATTTATATGCTCTTGGATGGAAGGATAATAGTTCCTCTTTAAAAATCATGCACATCATGCACTATCTCATTTTCTTTTGGCCTTAAATTTGTGGATAAAATCAATTGAGATGTTGACATAGACCCCCCCACTCTCCCTTGGGGTTGCTCGACCTCCCGGTCAAGGATCGTTAAATACTCTCGAGATGGATCAGCTCCTCGGGACCTTGCTGGTCTCGAAGTCAATCAAACACAGGCCCTGTTATCACCCTCAAGGTTTTCATGGTCACGATATGGTCGTTACTGATTTGTTCGTTGATCGATGGTTCACAGAAATTGTGAGCTTCCAATGTGCTTTCTCTTTATCAAAGAGATTTCTCCCCGCAATATGAAAAGTGCTCACCCAAATATCCTTTAAATCATGGTCATTGATCCCTTGTCTCAATGAGATCAATTTCACTAGAAAATAGTGGGCCACAAACTAGCACATCCGCTAATTTTTCCTCCTCTCCCCACAATGGTTCCTCACCGTCGATTTCTCGTTCACAGATCGACGACTATCTGCAGGTCCTGCTTTCTTAGCACCTTGTTCCAATATCACACTAACAGACACAAACTCCTTCCTCTCCTGTGACCTTGGATTGTGACCCAGGGCTTAACCTCCTTGTTCTTCATGACTTCGACACTTTAAACCATGACCAGATCAACGGTCTTCGACCCCTTTCTCAATCAACGGTTGGGATCCACTTCAGGGCTTCAACACTTTCGACCTCCGCTTTCCCCCACAGTATTTCGTACCTAAATTTTTGGATCAGGCACCACGCATCCACCTCAAATCGATGGCTATAGTCTGCCTAGGAACTTCGGCCTTCTGAAGCCTCAACTTCCCTGCAATCGCTTTCCTCCGGAGTGATTTCACCTGGAGCACACAATTTGTCGACACGTGTCTCCCACAGATCAACGACCACAAACCACTTCATCTATTCAGGCTTCGAGAGTTTCAAACTCTTTGCCTTCACTTTCTCCTAGAGTGCTTTCACCCGGAGTTTACAATCTATTGACGTGTGTCTCTTGCAAATATACGACCACAAACCAATTCAGCTATTCAGGCTTTGGGAGTTTCAACTCCTACACACTCGCTTTCTCCCAGAGTGTTTTCACCCGAAGTCCACGGATCTCTGTTGTGTGTCCTTCTGAATTTGACAACTACAATTCACATTGGCTATTCAGGCTTCAAGAGTTTCAATTCATCGACACTCACTTTCTCTCGAATATTTTTACCCGAAGTTGACGATCTGTTGACATGTGTCTCCCACAGATCGACGGTTGTGAATCGCTTCAGCTCTTCAGTGATTTCGATTTCTCCTTTTCCATAAAAACTCTGAAGTGATTTTTCTCTGGAGTTGTGGATCTTATGCCACATGTCCCTCTAGATGATGGATGGTCGCTGGCCTCTTCAAGAATTTGATGAATACTCACTCCTATGTGCACACAGAGACTTAAATCTCGTGCACTTTTCCCAGATCCAATGATCTAGAACGATCTCACTCCCTCATGAATGGATCTTAGCCAATGACTTTTGAAACCTTGAGAGCTTCTCTCCCTTTGAATATTTCCCCTCACTATCTCTCTTGAGCTTTATCTGTCAGAACCTGTGACTCCTCAGAGGCTTAATCCGACACTTAGTAGAACTTCCAATATTTTCACTCCTTGCAACAGATTCCTACGCAAGACTTAACTTCTTGCGGGTGAATGTGCACACCTTGCAGCAGTCCCTTTACACTCTTTGCAATGGAAGTTTCACACTATCTCTTCTGAGCTTCTGAGTCGAAACAAACTCTATCAATGCACCCCTTCCGGACTATATGCACACCTTGCATGAACTCAATGAAGAGAAAAAGATTGAAACTTCCCCAAAAGACTCATAGTTTCACATACTCAATAACATAACTCATTCATTCATGAAAACATAAAATAACAAGTAAACTGTAGACAATAGCAACACCATGCATTGGACCAATATCCCTTTGTTATATTCATTCAAATGTAAATTTATACAACTCTGATAAAAACTACATTTAGTAATAACTATCTCCTACTTAATCTACAGCCTTATTCAGGCATACAATGCATCTACATATACAAGAGTTCCTCTAGGGTTTCCTCCAAATACCTATCTGATCGAATTAAAAGCATTCAAATACTAATCCTCTATTACAATAAACGTTTGTGACAGACAATTTAAGGAAAAATGTTCAGATCCACACCAAGATCAAATAATTCAAGAACAATCTGGACCCTTCTCATTTGACGTGATCATTCGATCTCTGACCATTAAAACTTATGATTCATCATTTACTCATAATTTCTATGAGATACACCATCTTTCAAAATTTAAAATGTTTCTCAAAAGGTGTGTTAGGTGTTGCACTATCATCCCATGTGGCTTTGGCTGACGATGCTCCTGCATCATACTACTATCCATGATCTCCTGTACTGAACTTCCATGCTTCTAGACATCAACTTCACTTACCCAATTGGCATCTTCTATCGGGTGTCCCTTCCACTTGACCAAATATTCAAAATAGGTCTTCCTCTTGGTCTTCTTGCCAATCCTCTTATCAACGATATTCTCCATCTGTGGCTTTTATGATACATGCATTTGCTTCTCCCACTGAATCTTCTCTTGATTTTCTGATCTCTCCATGTCATCTTTCCTATAAGGATAAAGGTCTAAAATGTTGAATATGGGTGATATTCCCACATCCTCTAGCATCTCTATCTCATAAGCATTGTTGCCAAACTTTCTTAGGATCTTGCATGGCCTAATTTTCTTCAGCTTCAGCTTGTTATATGTTCCCATTGGGAACCTTTCCTTCCTAAAGTGTGCTAAGAATCGATCTCCCACTTCAAATTGAAGTTCTCTTCTATGCTGATAAAATCTGTGTTTATACTATGCATTGTTGTTCTACAACTGCTCTCTGATCTAGCTATGGAGCTTCTGCATTTTTACAGCAAAATATTATGCTCCAACACTTCTGAACTCACTCTGTTCTAAGTCTCTCAACTCAGATACTCCTCTTGGATGCATTCCATACAGTATTTGGAATGGGATCTTTCCAGAGCTCCTATTTGGTGAGTCATTGTATGCAAATTCTGCTTGTTGCGGAATTTGATCCCACTGATTATGATGCTCAGTGACCAGACTTCTCAACAAATTGCCCAAACTCCTATTCACCACCTCATTCTGTCCATTTGTCTGAGGGTGATATGATGAACTAAAATATTTTTTTGTTCCCATCTTTCTCCATAACGTTCTCCAGAAATGACCAACAAATTTAGTGTCTCTGTCTGAGACAATGCTCGTGGGCAATCCATGAAGTCTCACAACTTTCTTGAAAAAACAAATTGCAACATGTGTTGCATCACTAGTCTTCTGGAATGGAATAAAGTGTTCCATATTTGAGAATTTGTTGACCAAAACAAATATAGAATCACTTCCCCTCTGGGTTCTTGGCAATCCCAACAAAAAATCCATGCTTATTGCATCCCAAGGCCTATCTGGAATATGCAATGGCTGATACAATCCAATGTTTTGTTTCTTTCCTTTTGCATACTAGAAAATCTTACATATGTTCACAAACTTCTTCACCTCTTCTCCCATACCTGGCCAATAGTATGAACTATTCAACTGTGCAAATGTCTTATCATGGCCGAAATGTCCTACTAGACCTCCACTATGTTTTTCCTTCAACATATTTTCTCTCATCGAGCAGCTCGGTATGCACAATTGGCAACCTTTAAACAACAATCCATATTGAATCATATACTCCATCCATTAGCTTATGTCCCTTAGCACAATATTTGCACATGCTTCATATTCTTCCTTGAAATCTGGTTCATTACAATACATCCCGTTAAGGTGTTCAAACCCTAAGGTCTTGACCTGGAATTCCTACAGAATAAGATATCTCCTGCTCAATGCATCAACAAATTTGTTAGTATTACCAGAGATATGTTTAATGACAAAAGTAAAAATTTTCATAAACTCTATCCACTTAGCATGTCTCTGGTTTATCTTCTCCAATCTAGTTATGAATTGTAAAGCTTGGTTATTGCTATACAAGACAAATTCCTTTGGAAAAAGGTAGTGCCTCCATTTCTTCAAGGCTTGAATTATGGCATAAAATTATTTATCATATGTGGAGTACTTTCCCTTAGTCTCATTCAGCTTCTCACTGAAATATGCAACGTGCCTAGTGTCTGTTAATGTTTATGCCATT
>CBVK0102812399.1:0-18212 GCA_900067695.1 Picea abies
TCTCTCCTTGTGGCTTCCCTGGCCACTGAAAGTCACTTCTAACTATCCCATCCTGTAGTGTTTCTCCTCCCGGTTCCAATGAGCTATTACACTGAGAGTTTCCTCCAAGTAAGTGCCCAAAATGACCTCTTCAGTGATCACAATTAACTTATAGATCAAAATAGTCAAAATCATGGAAATCGTCTGAATGCAACAAAACCAAAGCCAACCTATGCAAAATGGCTCATAATGATGGAATATGATGATCAATGCAAGTTGGACCCCACAATGCCTCTCAAATACCTCTGTACTCGCTATAACATCCATCTGGCTACTCTGGTCATCATAAATCTCTGCACTGTGATGATGTCCCAAAGTGGGGACATTACATGGTGGCGAAAATTGATAAGCATCTGAAGCAAGAGAATATGGCTACCAAAGCCATCACACTCAAATTATTGAATTGGAAAAGAAAATTGTTTCTTTGAGTAAAGACCCTAAATTTTTTTTTTTTGTAGGGGATGTGATAAAAAAAAAATGCTATTAAGTAAAGGTATTGAAGAAGAAACAAAATGCCCCAGATATACAACATGTGCAGACACCAGAGCTACAAACAATTTTTTATTCAAAAAAAGAGCAATTCTATCAAAAATTGGTAGAGAGTAATAAAAATATAGAATGACTATAGGCTAAAAATCAGGCCTTGAAAGCTCAAGAAACTCAGTGGTTGTAGGCATCCATGTCAGTTACAACTCATGTTACTTCACTAGATATATATGAAGACTTGTCTAAAGTTATGGTAGATTTGAGTGTGAAAGGGATTGAAATGGATACTTTGACCAATAAGCTCCAAGACAAGGATGCTAATATAACAAAGTTGGAAGATCATGTAAAGAGAAGAGAAGAACCCTTGGCACAAACAATGTTTCCAAAGAGGAAGCCCAAAAGGAGTTAGCTCATATGAAAATAAAGGTGTGAGGAAGACTAGATATGAAAGGGGATAAACATAAGATTTGAGATAATATAGTCTCTACCATATTCAAGAATTGGTCTTATTTTTCCTTGGAACAGGATGATCTTGAGCTAGTTACTATTTTTTTTGTTGATGTTAAAAGAATAGCTAATGAGCTAGAAAATAAGCCAGAAATGACCAATGACATAATAAATTTCTTGAATGGAAAAACTAAGGAGGAGTTGAAGGATTTGAATGTTAGTGATAGGACAAACATTATCATGGATGCCAAAAGAGTCCTCACAAAGAAAAGGTTGTCACATAATGTTGGAAATAAATCCCATCAACTTGTGGGGAAAATTGATTATTTTACGATGATTTTTAATGATGCTATGAAGCATGGGATACCACATTTTTGGAATGCAAATGGAGAATTGTATCAAAATAATAATTATTAGAATTTGATGGATGAAAAGAGGAACAATGATGACAAGTTTGAAAAGTTGGAAGGGGCCTTGAAAGGACAAGATGTAATAGATATTTCGGAAGGAGATTTTGAATTACTTGATAATATGAAGATGATCTTCATAAATCTACCTCAACCATATTATGATAATTATACGAATTTGGATGAGGTAGTGAGGACCATGAATGATTATAATTACCCAATGGGAAAACAATGGAAACATATGTGTCAATTTCCCAAAATATGTTTTCCAAGACAAGGAGAACCAAGAACCTTGTGACTAGCCTAACAGGGGTAAAATGGGGTGAATAATTGTACTATGTAAATAAACTTGCTAATAAGGAAAAAAAATTCAAGAAACAAGAAGTGGTTTCAAGAACAAGAAAGTAGAAACTATTTTCAAGAAGTGGTTTTTGGTGAAGAGTGCAATTATAAAATAGAAGCAAGGAATATTTAGCAAGGATCAACAATTTTTGGGGATCATCGTGTAACTTATTCTCAGGGTTTTATATACCAGTAGATCTCACAAGAAAGAAGAAATATTATGAGAAGAAGGTTGAGGACTTGTATAGATTCATTCACCGTGATTGAATCAGTCTATAACATTGTATTGTAATTCATTGTATTCTCCGAGTAAAACCACACTTTTTCTTCAAGTCATTGTACATATGATTTATAATTAATGAAAGCCTCATGCAACAATTGAAATCATATCCATTGTGAATGTATGGTTTTTTTTATTTGATTGGAATTGATTTCATAATAAATGACCGATTTATTTCCCAGTTATGTTTGATATGATTGAATGAATGCAAAAATATTCTAATATTATTTAATGTATTAAGCATGATGTTGTCTTAAGTGTATGCCCATGGTGATTTAAGATCAACATTTTTTAACTGTAAAATTCTTAATTCCCAACACATTTCCTTTTTTTTGAAGACTACAAGATTTTTCCATATGAATACCTCATATGTTTACTATTTTTTCTTTTTGAAATTCATCCATCCATCTCATTTACATTTCAAATGTTTGATACACATGGGCAAATTCCTCTTGGGTTGTGATTCCTTTGATCATCCTATCTGGAGTGACTATGAGGGTTTTTAGAAATTAAGAACAATATAATGAGAAGTTCTATCACATTGACGCTCTAGAATCATATCTGATTTCTATCTCTGAGGTTCCTTGGCATAGTTCCATTTACAGCTTGGAACATCTGAAGGGATAACACATACAATGTTTATAATTTTTGTGTGACTGGAAGGTAAATATTCATTTATTTCTTGTTTTCAATATTTGTGAACATGGAGAACCAACATAATTGATCAAGAAAGTCTTCAAGGAAATGAAAACCCATTGAAAGGTCAATTAGGGAAAAAAAAAAGACAATATTAGATATGGAAAAATGTTGGCTTCTAGCAAAGGCTAATCCCAATTCTAACACAACAGATGCCACTATTATTTCTCTTCCATTGCCACAAGAAAATCTTTTATTTTAGTATAGGCCAATCCAATTATGACCTATAGTGAACCTATAATTATTGTTTCATTAAGACAAGTTGTTGTGGTTGAGAAGATAATGATGGATTTTCTTGGAGATAATTATAATATATATGAAATTAGAGAGGCAAATAGTGCACATCTTTCCAGTAAAGAAGTTCCTATGGTGCAACCTTTTGTTCAATAGTTGGACATTCCTGAAACTACCCATGAGCATGTTCACTCTCCTCCCAAATTTGACCCACAAGTTATTGAAGGGGTAAGAATTCCTACATTTGTAACTTCACAATAGAGAGCTCAAGAGTGCCAAATTATGAGTCCATTGTCCCTACCTAGACTAATAAATGTGTGCAAAAGATATAATAAATGTATTTAGGTGGATTAAAGTGGTCTATGATCACTTGAAGGTAAGTTACCTAACTAAACTATTCATTGTCAATCATACAAAATTATTAACAAATATTTTGATGCAAAATATGATACATCTAAATATCATTTATTTTTGTGTTTGTTAAAATCTAAGAGTTTGACTGTTGTTAGGAAAATTTTAGGAATTAAAATAATTAAAAGTTTAGAAATAAGCAATCATATTATTAGAAGCTTTGTGGATTCTTTTCATAAAATTTGTAAGAAAAATCATGCTCAAAACTTTAATGAAACCCGACGTGTTTTGTCACAATCAATTGTTAGAAAGATCACAAGAAAACATCATTTGATCAAGCAAACATCTCATACAATTAAATCTGATGTAAAAACCATCCAAAATTATTCTATTAGATGAGATAGCATGACACAATAGGCCAAACATATTTGTGGGCATTCACTGGTAAGCTACCTCATTGTGACATGAAGTTAATTGGAGTAGTTAAGGAGCTAGTACACAAATTTTGGCATGATAAAAGTAGATCTTTTTCCAACAAAAAGGAAGTACTAAAATTAATAAGGGGTTATAGGGAACATGAACCCCGCATTAAATACTTTATTGACATAACATGGAAAAAATTAAGGAATGAGCACAATGTATTTAATTTGGGACAAATATCTTTCGAGAAATGCAAGCCTTGGTATGTTTGAATAAAGACAATACATATCACATGTTGTTGTAGATAACACATTGAATATGGTTATTATTGTAGCATACATGCATACATACATACATATTTATTGTTCTTCATAGCACCCATATGTACTAATTCTTAGTTATATCATCACTGACATCCTATAGAGAAGTTATCCATAACATCATGTGTACAAGGCTAGAGGGTTGTACATATTATAAAATTGCTTTTCTAGATGGAACATGCATGGGAAAGTGCATTACTGAGCAAGTGCATGCATATGAGTGATGAGTATGAATTGGGGAGGAAGGAGGTTGATCTATAAAGCTTCAAATATGTCACATATGTTGTTGGGGTAGGGCATGGAAGAAAAAATATACACTTGATGATTTCTTATGTTAATAATGTGTACTTAAATGATACTTTTTCTTTCAAATTTCACTTTGAAATGTCATGGGGGTAATTATTGTAACAATGAACTTACATATTTTTTTATTTTTGTCCCACTAAGTATGTGACTATGACCTCATCAAATATTTATTTGAAAATTCCCAACAGTATGTTCAACATTTCCATGTGGCTCTATGCCAGGATGAGCATTTTATATTATGTAGAGATACAATTCCCATTGGTACTACCTTATCAATGGTTGATTTTGTTGATAACTACACCATTCAACTACAAAATTATATTCAAAATCCAATATTATCACTTAGAGTAGGTCATCCTAATGGTCTATATCATGTACAAGCATGTGCCAGATAGTAGTGAATACAAAAGAGTATTGAAGGAGTATCACTTATACATAAGTGACGATAGGTTGCATTGCTTAGCTTATGTACAATATGTATTTCATTTGTTCTAAAATAACTTCAAGGAGAATAATATACAAGTCAATTGACATTGGATTTGGTCAAATCATTGTGAATGCTAGTTCACAAATTCTCATGTATTTCAATGGTTATGCATGATGCAGAAAAAGAAACTGCCACATATTTGGAACTATTTTGAGATTGATCATGGGAAAAGGGAGCATTATGGAGTACGTACGTGCATCAAAACTACATTGCATAGGAAAGAGTTGAAGTTTACAAAAAATTCCCATATTTGAGATTTAAAATATATTATTGAATGGTGTTTTTTCAGTAATGTAAAAGGGAACATGAAGATTATAAGTCTAATCAACAAGGAAAGAACATGTGAAGATATATTTTTGGAAGTTGGTTGATGTAGATTGATCACATACATATGAATGTAAAAGAATCTATGGAACTTGTGGATTTCATTTATTTTGAACATCAGGCAATGCTATAGCCAATGAAATATGGATGAGAAAACTTGCCTGCTTTTGTGGTCCATGTAGTAGTGGTACATGAGATGATTTTGAATCCAAGGATTAGGTTCATAGATGGGACCATGTATCACTCCCCATTTCGCAATGTATAACTATTGAATTATCCCAATTGTAGGAGGACCAATCAACTATTTCACCACATTATGATCATGTCTTAGATCTCGTACAATTAGGTTCAGTGAATCTTTTATTAATTTTGGTTAACTAGCATGAATGTAGTATGATTTTTTGATTTAGTGGAATCACACATTGCCACTTCATTTTTTGCAGGGAACATATAAACTGTGGTTTCCCTAAAATTTAACAAATGAAACATTGAATATTGTTTGGCATGATACTTAGAGAAATCAAACCCTTATTGTGTCACTAATGGACTCCAAACGAAATCAATGTCTTAATGGGTTGATGGTTATTAAAGAAAAATATCTAACACAAGATGAAAGAATATGGAAGAAATATGGTTATTCATTTCAATATTATAGACCAAGTGAAGTTGTATACAACTTTACAAACTTAATTGTTGGTACAAACCTCCAACTACAAACAATGCCAACGAAGAATTCATCAAAGGTGTGATATTTCCTGCCTTACTCAAGAATGAGAAGTTAATGGATACCATTAGTATTAGAATTGATATGGATGGTCTAGTAGTCAAATGAACAAATGTAAGTAGAAAGATGAGGTAAAACCACAAGCTCAATCTTATGTTCCATTTTGAGGTATATGGGTTGTTTTTTATTTTTGTTAATTTTTCAATTCATTTATAAATGACTCTGCAAGATACCAGATATATAAAATGTGCAGAATAGAAACAAAATGCTAGAAATGACAGAATAACAGTAAAATATCCAGCATAATCTTCACAAATGCTAGAAATGACAGAATAACAGTAAAATATCCAGCATAATCTTCACAAGACACGGAAATGATATATGAAATAGCAACAGAAATAACACTTTGAATCAGATAGCAATGTTCACAGGCCTCTTCGAGGGGGCAACCTCCAATCAAGTAGCGCTCTGTTACAATAATATTATTCTATTTTATTGAAAGGTCTTATTAATATTGACCTTTATTACATCTGAATACATTGATCTACCTATGTGTAGGTTAGGACCTTAACAGACTCCTAATTGTTCTTAATGAATGAGTCTAACAATATTGTCCTTATTTGTGCCTAGGTTTTTCAAATAATCATAGAAACAAGAGGGCCCATCAATAAGAACAATGATATTTTTTCAACATCACCCCACAAAATTTTGAAAAGATGGGCTTGTGATTGAATTAATAAATATAAAACATAAGCTAATGATGGCCTTCTATTCCAAACGTGAAGAAAACTTACTATGCAAAAACAAAATCCCTGCAAAACTACAAAGGCCTCTTTTATATAAATATAAAATAGCCTATTGTCTAAATAGAAAGTTTAGAATATATTCAAAAATCACATTTTGCATCATGTTGGGGTACTTTCATTTCAAGGGAAACATTCTCAGATACAATAAAATTACATTGATTCAATTTTATTATAAGGTAGAGTGAGTTAATGTCTAACACAAGAATATGTTGCGTAAAAAATAACATGTTCTCTAAATCCAATGGGGTCACATGCCAAATAATATTTCATTGGAAGGCCTTCTAATATGTTTATTGTTCATGAATATGTCAATTTTACAATGAAATGTTACTAGATGATAGATATTTTATTTGTTGAAGTCATTTTCTAGATGTTTGTTTTCCATATTGTGTAACATATGAGCAACTATCAATGATTCCCAATCAATAAGTAGTAGGAAAATTTATTCATGATTGTTAGTCAAGATACCTAAATTTGTGTTTGAATTCAGTGGAAGCATGTTTTATTTTCTATATGGAAAATGGAAAGTTGAATGTCTATGATGTCATTTTCACTATAGGTGATGTTTCTAGTAAATGAAACTATGATTCAATATTTAGTTTTTAAGAGTATCATAAAATGATTCCTTTGAATTTGTTAAATGTTAAAATAGATTAATCCTTGGTAGATTCATTTTTATGTAAAATAAGAAAAAATTATTCATACATCATCATCATCATCATCATCATCATCATCATCATCATAATTCATCAACATTAAATAAACAAACACTTCAATTCATATAACATGTGCCATGAAATATATATACGTTGAACTATACATTTTTTTACAAAATGGCACATTGTGCCCAAGGTACAAAATGGAACCTCATGCTCAAACATGGAATAATGTCTTTTGGTGACCTAGATACAAAATAACACCCATTGGTCACTAATTGAACACTATCACCCTTGCCACTACCAAGTACATCCATGAAGATCATCTTCCTCCTCTTACTTGAAGAAGAAACTCAAATATTCTTGTGTCTTGGAGTGGTTCGTCCTTCTAGAGACTCGAAAAGGAAACACCATTCTTATAAAAAACAATCACAATGAATTAACACACTTACACAATTATTCTTTATAATCCAGACCAAGAAAACTTACTGCAAATGATAGTGTACGTCAGGAGGGTGTTTAACTCCTCCATGACCATATGCTTATTGGAGATATTACACACCCACCTAGTATTTATTTTCCTAATTTTATCACTCTATGTTGAGGGCTCCCTTGGTCAGATATATTATCCCCTAGATGAGAATATTCTCCCCTAGATGAGGGCACCACCTCCTCTTCAGTCATTACTCAATTGTGTGTTAGTTAGACTAGTGGAGTCAAGTCTTGTATAACAACCTAGAAATTATCACCAAGTGTTGCATGCTCACCTTAGGATCATCACCAAGAGGTCACACTCACCCTGGGTGTAATATCCCAAGGTCGAGCCTCGGTTGTAATTATGAATGTAACATGTTTTGGAGGCTAGTGAGCCAAGTATTTTATAAGTTAGTAGGCTTATGTGTTGATTAGGCTTGGAGCCTAGATGTTAAAGGATAAGAGCATATTTTGTACATGTAAATAGTCATATTATTAATATAACAACATCGTTGTGTGTAGACTGACCATGAAGAAAGAGTATGGGGGACTGAACTCCACTAGGTTGGTCAAGGGAGGAGGCTAAGAGATTGAGGAAACATGGATAATCTTAAGAGCCCAATACAATAATATATTATTATTCTAAAATATTTAAAGAGGATATTAATTTATCCTATGTTCCTTTAGGGAGAGGAACAATTACCAAGTTGGGGGAACACGCTCTTGGAGAGCCAAGTGTCATCTAAAACACATGCAAATTTATGTGGGGGATTTCTCACCATTCTAACGGTTCTGACCATTCTCACCATTCTGAGGATTCTCACCATTTTTCTGACCATTCTAATCATGTTGGCCATCCATTACCCCGATTGTCCAACACACCCAACAAGCACATAGTAACCCTAGAACGCCATTGTGGAATTACTAAAACACCCCGAACCTCTACAAAAAGATGATTTGATACCGTCGTTGTGCCTGTACCTTGGGGGTTGCCTGCATATTGTCCTGTCAGTACCATTCCCCATGTCTAGTTTCTATTTTTTCCATCACCATGCCTGTGTGTTTAGGAGCGAGAGTGAAGAAGTAGGTTGTCAGCCCTGTTGATAGAAGAAGCATGTTTTCAGGCCTGTGATCAACTCTCTCTAGGTGAGAGAGTGTGTACAAGAAGAAATTTATACTAGAGGGAGTCCAGTAGTAGCTATAGATCTCTGAGAATTCCAGATCCAACTTGTTGCCGAAGCCCCAAAAAGGGAGGTGTATAATTCAATGGACTGTGTGATAGTGAAGGTGTACACTCCTGGGGAGGAATAGGAATGTGGGGAATGATATTTTGTGATTTGTGGGAGTAAGTGGCTCCTTCGAAGAAATCCTTCCTATTTTACTATGAAACTTCCTGTTGTCCCTACCTAGCCTAGGAATCCCTTGGCCGATGGAGTTTAGTCCCAGCTTTGGGGTGACCCTTCTTAGAGTGAGGAGTAGTGTGGTCTATGGTTGGGAGGTTCATGGAATGTCTGCACACAGTTGGTGTACTCCAATTAATAGATAAGTATCATTTCTGTGCTTAATGGTCAAATGGTGTATTTTAGTGCATATCTATGATTCTTATAATAATATCATATGTTTCGCTGGATGTATGTTTTCATGTTATATCTATTTATTGATGTTAATTTTATATGTGAATATTTCCACAAAAGAGCTTCATCTGCCATTTCCCAGCAGGTCTATGTCTGGGAAAGGACATTTTTTTTAATTAACTATAACAAAACTTGAGAACATGTGTGTCTGAGATAGTGTCTTTCAGTCTGTTGTTGGCCAAGGATGTTACAAAATGGTATCAGAAAGTTTTCTGGAGTAGCATGGCTCGACCTAGGTGGCAAGGGATGTTACAAATTGGTATCAAAGACATGGTTTCAACATTGATCCTGGATGGGCCATGTTAGTGGAAGTTGAAGAAAATGTTTTGGAAAGCAATTGTTGTCGAAACAGAGAAAATATTAGCTAAGAGCATCCCTGGGTGCCAAGAGAATACCTTGGTCATGTTATGAAGCTCAGGATGTATAAACGTTTATGGAATGAAAACAAATAAATAATCCACCACAACCGTTGTGTTGGGTCACAAGGTTCAAATTTAGGGCGTAAGATATGCGTAGGGGAAAGGCCAACTTTTTCCAACCATCATATATGGAAAAAAGGTGCATGAGATTTAACATCCAAGTCCTTCAGACTTCGTGACTTTGGAAAAGTCTATGTGTTATAGAGAAAAAGGGGACAAAGCCCGAAGTTCCGACATGTCGGAGTGGATCTACATCGTAGATCAGGGGAGAATTTCTTGACCATTGGTTTTGGCCAAAGATAGATCAAAACCGTTAGATCAAGCCAAAAGAAGAAGGTAAGGTGTAATGGTGAAAACTAGATCTCAGTCAACAAATTTGCACATGAATGATTGTGATCTGTAGATCTCACAACATTAAGGAAATTTGGCATTCAGGAGTAATAAGGTGGGATAGAGTGAAAAATATCAAAGTCCCGAAGTCCAGAGTTAATCTGGAAAGTTCATCAAAAGGGACACTTCTCGATAGATTGGCATTTTCTAGAATTCAACATTCAAGAGAAACAAAGTGTGCTAAGGAGAAAACTCTCGAAGTCCCAAATTCCAGAGTTAATCCATACCATTCATCAAAAGAAACATGTGTCGATAGATTGGATTTTTTCGGGAATTCGACATTTGAAAGAAACAATGTGTGAAAGAGTGAAAAATCCTGAAGTCCCAAGGTCTGGAGTTCATCTAGACCGTTCATAAAAGGAGACGTGTGTCAAAAGATCAACTTGTTTAGGAGTTCGACGTTTGGGAGAATTGGAGTGTGTGAGTGTAAAATATTTCAACACCCGAAGTCTCGAAGTGACATGGCCTACTGACATCACTAGGGATAATGTGGACACATGGGATTTGTGCCACATGTCAGTGAGTTAAGAACCTTTGGAAGATAGAAATTCTAGTTAGAACGTGACATGTGTCACCTATCATATAGGGCCATGTGTCTGCTTCTAGTATTTCTCCACATGGAACTCCTATCGAGCATGGGTAGTGGGGCCTTTGATGAATACATAAAGTAGTTAAAAACTTGGAGAATAATTTAACTAGATTAGGCCCACAATAAATTGACCTCAGTAGATGTGTGGTGCCAGATCGTGAAGTCAAGAGACTTGATACTCCGGAGGAAAGGTGTTATAGTTAGCATTGCGTAGAGAACTCTTTAAGGCCATATTTAATATCAACCGTTGGTCACAGGGGACATGTGGTGTCATATACCAAGGTATGGATACTTGACACTCTAAAAGAAATGGTTCATGATTGAGTGGGAAGAAGAAATCCTCTAAAGTATCAGAACCCAAAAGCTCCGAACTCTCGAAGCTAGGAAGTCCGAAAGAAGTGGATATGATGTGGAATAATGACATCACCTGGGTGATCTGGATCTCCTGTAGGAATTCTAGGTGCCATATGAATTTGTACTTGGAAACAACTGCAACAGTCCAGAGAATTGGCACTCTACGAGGATTCAATGTTTGGACAGTCCGGAACTCCCGAAGCCCAAAGTTCCTTAGTAAATATTAGTCATTGGATGTTGGAAAGATGAGGACTGTTGATCCACCCCACTTGGCAAGTTCTCCAATGCAGCACTATGGGATATTTGTTGTGATTTTCTATGGAAACCATCGAAGCTCGGAGTCCCAAAGCTCCTATCCACCGTAGAACTGAATAGGGAATGTGGATCGTAGATCCACCATCCTTCATGATTTTACTAGTTCAATGTTCTATGATGTTTGTGATGTGTGAAAAGGGAAACTTCTGAAGCTTCGAAGCCTCAAATTTTCAAGTCTCCTAATAAGCGCCAAACTATTAGCACTTGGTCACAACCATGGTTACATGCAAATTACAGGATGAAGGAAAAGGGGCTAGCACCCGAAAGTGAATTGTAGAATAGAGCAAGGCTCGAAGATAGAGCCATGGGGATTCTTGATCAACCAAATACTCGTAGAAAATGGATTATGATATTATTTTGTTGAATCATATTTTTTAAGTCATTTTGGAAAATTATTAAGTCTAATAGCCTGACAAAATTTAGTTAACTACACATTTTGCAGAGGCAACAATTGTTAGAACCAGATCGAATTGTTACATAGTGTAGATAAATTTAAGAGGCATAGGATGCTTACAGTAAAGAGGATGAAGTTAGAGGAATGGATGTCCATTTCGGAGTTGAAGGAACAATATCCAATGGGTATGGAGAAGAAATAGATAAAGACACAAGTATGATGAAAATCATTAAAAAATTGCAAAAAGATGTCCAAATTCACTAGGCAGATAACGAAAGGCTTAAGAGATCCAAGGAGCAATAGGAAAAATTCAATATGAAGTTAATACATAGCCTAGAAATAATTGAAAATAAGTTGGATAAGGAAAGTGGATCCATCAAATAAGGGAGCCATAGGTCCCCTTATGTGTAAAGGAGAGAAAGAAGTGGTAACAAATGTCACCAACACTCCCAATGGAATTCCAAAAGGAGGCCACACAACAGTTCAAGTCTATTTCCTACCCGAAAGCATAGGAGATCTGAAGTGGATGAACTAAAGGGTGATATGAATAATATCAAACCTCCTACTTTTGATGGAGAGCACAAGAAATATGAAGAGGCTGAGACATGGCTACTTGGCATCCAGAAATATTTCCAATTTCATAATTATTCCTCTCATGCAGAAGGAAGAATCATAGTCTATCATATTAAAGGAAAGGCATATGTGTGGTGGGATCAACTTGTGCAAGTGAGACACATCAGATAGAAGGAAGTCACATGGAAGGAATTCAAGAAACATTTTGAAAAGAAGTACTTAACCAAGATATACTATGACAAAAAGATGAAAGAGTTCTTTGAACTTAAATTGGGAATCATGACTATAGATGAATATGAAAGGAGATTTTAGAGTTGTTGAAGTATGTCCCTTTCATTAAGGATGAGATAGTCAAGATCTAGAGATATCTGAGTGGGCTTCCACCTTTTATCAATGACACAATCCAGTATGATGATCCTAAAACTATGGAAGAAATCATAAGGAAGGAAAAGTGTTTATGTTATCAACATAAGGGAAAGCCTAATTTCCAAATCTCTTGGGAAGACAATAGGAATTTGAAGAAGGAGCAGAGGCATAAGGGGAACAAGCCACCATTTTTCAAAAGTAGTCCTCAAGGACAGCCAGTTTTGAGGGAGCCTGGGATGGCTGAAGTAGGTGGGTAAAGACCAAGACAGACACCTATGTAATGTTGGTGATGTAATAGAGATCATAATTATAGATATTTCCCTCAAAGAAAGGACAAGGTGATATTTGTTCACAATGTTCAACAATAAGAAACAATGGAGGACATGGGTAGAAGAGTACCAAGAATCTATATAGCCCTGGACAATAAGAAAGATGAGTTTCAATCACACATGATTGAAGTCGAAGGTATGATCAATAACCATGCCTTTACTATTTTAATTGATTTATAGTCTAGTCATAGCTATATAGATCCTAAGGTAGTGGAAATATTTCAATTACCAAGAAGCAAGCATGGGAAATCTTGGCTGGTGCAGGTGGATACAGGAGCCAAGAAAAAGGTTGTTGAGTTGGTTAAATCATGTCCAGTGGGCATGAATGGATTGAATACCAAGTAAGATTTGAACATCTTTCCTTTGGGATCATATGATTTCCTAATTGGTATAGATTGGTTGGACCAAAACCATGTTATATTAGACTATCATAACAAGGAATTCACTTGCTTGGATGAGGAAGGAAATCATAGAGTAGTCTAAGGAATTCCCAGGGAAATTACTGTCCGGGAAATCTCAACAATGCAGCTAAAGAAGTGTTACAGGAAGGGATGCCAAATATTTGTAGCTCATATGGATGAAGAAACTAAGGATAAGTTTCCAAGATTGGAGGATAATGCAGTCCTTAAATATTTTGAAGATGTGTTCAAGGAGATACTAGGGCCACCTCCAAAGAGAGATATTGATTTCTCTATAAATTTGATTCCTAGGGAAGCTCTAGTATCAAAGACTCCCTACCAGATGAGCACAATAGAACTGAAAGAACTGCAAATGCAGCTTGAAGAACTTTTAAAGAAGGGGTACATGCACCCAAGTGTGTCACCTTGGGGTGCCCCGGTGTTATTTGTGAAGAAGAAATATGGGACCTTGGGATTGTGCATTGACTTCATGCAGTTAAATAAGGTAACTATAAAGAACAAGTATCCTCTACAAAGGATCGATGATCTCTTTGATAAGTTGAAGGATGCAAGGATATTTTCAAAGATAGATCTTAGCTCGTGTAGCAACCCTAGTTAAATAATTGTTAAAGGGTTATTAAGTTTAATTAACTGTCCTAAGGTATATTAGTTAAATAATGATTATTTATTAATAATATTAATCAATTAATTATTTAACTATTTATTGTTTAATGTATATTAATTAACTAATTAATTAATTAGTTAACTCATTTAATGTTTGGGTAATGAATTAAAGTTTAATAAATTATAATTTATTTAATAGAAAACATAACGTAATGCAGGAGGGAACCATTAAGGAGAAGGGGATAAGGTGGTTGGCATTAAATGGAGAGATAAGGTGGATGGCCTTGAATGAAGGGAAGAGGCGGTGAATGAGGAGGCAGAGGCATTCAGGAGAGGGGACTTTGACTTTAAGGGGAGGAAACATTATTTTGATATTAAGGGACTATATTTTTTTGGTTGGGATTTTGGTGGACTGTTACAGGGGATCATCGGTTGCTGGGAGTTTTGGGCTTGGGGGCCAGGAATCCTTACGAAATCCTAGAGCTAGGGAGTCGGAGAGGCTCTATTCCTAGATGGTTGGGTGGTTAGATGGTTTTGGGCAGTGCATCAAGCAGATTTGGGGACAACAGTAGCATCAGGTAGAGGTATGTAAATTATTCATTATTCTATTGTGTTATGAAATCGATTATAATATGCTTGTAAATATTAATATGTTGATTATGTAGTGGACTATTTTGATGTATAAGAAATAGTTTAAGGTTAAGTTAACATGTCTCTATTTTAATTTATGATTTATAAGGCTCTGTTGGAAGAGGCCTTACACATGGTATCAGAGACTTAGTTTAAAATCTAGAGCCAAGGGCCTACCTACCCACCCAAAAATTTAAACAACTTCTAATTACTTATATTGAGACCCTGAATAAACTGTAAACAACTTCTAATTAGTTATATTGAAACCCTGAATAAACTGGATAGAGTAAATATGTATAGAAAGCATCCCTGAAAACCTGCAACCTGAAACCCCTGAATTAGATATAAATCTAAGCTCATGCTCCAAGCAACCTACAAGCCAAAAATAAAAATATAAAGAAAACTTTAAACACTTGTTTTTAAATAAATAAATTCATGTGTATATTGAAATATAACGAAGAATTAAAAAAAAAAAAGAGAACAAATATATATATATATATACATGTATATTTGTATAATAAATAAATAAAAAATGGTGGGCCAGAGGCCCACCTCCAAGTTTCAAAGCTGCAACCTCCATGGGATCTGAATCCCCTTTTCGGCCAAGCAGGATCACTAATTGCGTTAGTATATAGCACAATTCAGTACAATTTTTGGTCCACAATGCCTTCATAAAGCCATCTTCATATATTTTTCCATATCTCCAAGTTTGACGAGATAAATTCTGAGCCAGATGGGTACACTCATACTCCTTCATTATTTTATTCAATGCTTCTAGATCAGATCTACACCTACCATACCGTAACCATTCTAAAAAGTTATTGTATTTTATATTAGATACCCTGCAAATCATTGAAAAGTGACGGTAGGAATGAAGACGAGTATAAGCATAGTGTATTAATGCTAACATGTTCAGCATTCCAAAGTCAGCTGGTGCACAATCAATCACATTATTAAATATTCTAGCACTTGCATTTCTCGATAAAGTTTTATTTCTTAAAATGGACTATATTTCGTTGATCGTTCCCTCATCAATTGAGAAGTTCAAACTGGGGAAATCAACACCATAGCCAATGCTCAAGTTAAGCGCGAGTCACAAGCAAGGAGTCCATAAGGCACGCAAGGGTTAGAATCATTTCACATACCAAGCAAAAAAAAAATTATATATATATATATATATATAAACATATATATAAAAATAAATAAAAACAAAAATTTCGACCTGCCGGATTCGATCCGATGACCTGAAGATGGAAAGACATACATTTTTTCTCTTACACAATTCCTCTCTACCAACAGAACCAATGTCCTCCAACAAGATTTGAACCTTCAACTTGTTCATCACAAAGTCTTCCACACAGTGCGTTAACCATGTTTTGGTCGAGTACCGGGATGCTTGTTGTTGCCCCTCTCCGTTTTTCCAAAATTATCCCTGCCAAGCCTTCAACACAACACAACGAAGCCTTTGTGACTTCACGGAGGTCCATAACGAAGCCTCTGCAGCACTGAGGTGTGTCGCAGACCCAACCAATCACCTACAAAACAACACAACGTGGGTTAGAAAACAAAAATTCAAGGACCCATACATAAGTTAAACAACAAAGCCCAACACCCAATACCAAACGCTAAGCCAAATGGAGATCCCACAAGGTGTATTATTTGTGCACAACACGTCTCCACCAAAATTGAATCCAATGACTCTCCACGAACCAGTCGTTCTTTGAACTCTGCAATTTTGGCTCTCAATTCCTCATTAGACAATTGGGATATTTTCAACTCCAAAGCATTCACAGTAGTCATAGTTCACGCATACTACTATCTAGTCGCCTCATCTTTGTCATTTCATTTGAGTAAGCCACCAAGGAGGCCCCCAAAAGATGCCACAGTAGTAACACCTACATCTCTGTAGCCCCTAGAAGGGGCAGTTCCACCTTCACAACTACATAGCCTGCCCTTTCTACTTAATAGAGAATTGCCAAATTCCCTTGGTGAATGCAAATGAGAATGGAGGCTATGGTGATGAAAATATGGAGATGAACCCAATGAGAATGGAAGTGTGGAATTTGAACAAGGACCATATGAAGCACCGGGAATGATAATTGGCTGGGAGGAACAGGGTGTGCCTCCTACCTCACCTCTTAGGAAGGCTCCTACAATCTTCTGTGCCACCATCCTTATTCTATAAGCAGGAAATTTGTGGCTACCAAACTGATAGAATACTGATGCAAAACATATGAAAACCATACCAATATCAAGCCAGCAGTTGTCACAATTTGGTGCTCTAGATACCCCTCTTATTTTCTATTGTTCTGATATAATAGAATTGAACCGAGACCTCTCCACCAAGCCCAATGCACGATACTAGAGCCAAGCCAAGAGAGGGAAAGCACCATTCAAAGCTACAATGCAGCCACCAAACCCCAAAGATGTCACGAGGAAGCATTAACCTAACACAACAACACACAGTCCATCGCACCAGCGCCAGCCCACGCGACCTGGAACCAAAACACACGGTAAAAAAAAAACATAAGTCACCAAAACCAAGCGAAAGCACCAAGCCAAGAGAACCTGCCATCAAACAAGGAACTACATTGTAACACTCGCTAGACTTATCCCACCGTCGAGAGCATAAGGAACGACCATGGTGGCCGACCGTGTAGCCAGGGACCTTGCAAGAAGAAACAATTGAGGAAAAGAGAAATTAGGGTTAATATAGAGAGCCTGTGAGTATGCGTAGGGTTGTGGGTAGTGATGATCGAGGCAAGGGGGCACATGGGCCTCATGCGAGGACCCACAATGCCCGTTTCATAATTTAATTATTATTTTTTTTATTTATTGTTTTAAGTTAATTAATTATTATTATTATTTTTTTTTTTAATTTAATTTTTATTTATTATTTGCTTTAAACTATTTATAGATTAAATGTTAATTGTTTAAATTAGTTAAATTTTAATAGATTAAAAAAGAAAAAAATTATAAATATTTAAATTCTCTCTCTCTCTATATATATATATTTAAATTTAGGTTTAAACTTATGTTTAAAATATATTTTAAATTATATTTAAATTTAGGTTTAAACATATATAAGTTCATTAGTTTAAACATAGGTTTAAATACATATAGGTTTAAAACTAATGTGATCAATTCATTAGTTCTTAATAATTAATTAACATTAGGTTGAAAATCACCTTAATTAGTTTTAAACAAAAATTTTAAGGACTTAGACCAAGATAAGTGGGAGGGGGCTTCATGCATACTAGGCAGGTAAGTTAGAGAAATTGACAAGTGTGGTGCGATGCTAACATAGCTACCAGGAGATTGAGTCAGTAGTTTTCTTAGGCAGTGACGCCAAGCTTAGATGCTTTAACCCTAACCTAGCCACCTCCCCTAAAGAGAGT
>CBVK0102812470.1:0-23681 GCA_900067695.1 Picea abies
ATTTGGCTCTTCCATCCTTACAAACATTTAATTACAATTTAAAATTTAAAAATGAGAGGGTTGGCGCCTCTCCCTTCCTTGAATGTGCATTGAATGCATGTTGAATGTGTTGTCTAGATGGCATGTTACTGGGTTGGAGCGATGCTCCTGCATTATACTCCACTGCTATGAAAAACTCATGAGATTCCCAGCTCTGTTGAAATTCACCTGTATCCAAAACTATTCTTTGGAGCTATCCATCTACTCCACTTCTTTGTTGTTGTTGCTCCTGCTTCTTCCCTGTTGCTAGGGAAGGCTCCCTTCTTCTCAGGTTCTCCTTACTGACAGTCTCATGTGCTGACCTCAACATCAGCCTTCTAATTTATTCTATCTCCTTGTCTAGTTGTTCCAATGGTTGGATCTCTTTATGTAGTCTACTCCACTGCACTCCTTCCTCATTGATGCGAAGATCAACTTGATCCCCCTTTCAATTTTCTTCATATCTTGTAGCCTTAGCTTGGCACCCTATTGCATACTTCAGTTCTGCAGTCTCATCACTGAGTTGTTGCTCAGCTTCCTCCTCTGACAGCTTGACTGTCATCTCTCCTGCTGGCATATCTCCAGCTTCCTCCAACTTCTCCTTGGGCTGGTATGCTCCATCGGTCTCCAACTTGATTTGTTGGATGTGTCGACTTTGCACTATCACCCTTCTCTCTAGGGCTTCCAAATATTCACACAGATCAACCAAGTCCATGTTGTCTACTTCCTCCTCTTTTGTAGGCTTCAGTGCTACAGTCATCTCCTGTTCAGCTTCCTGGCTAAAAAATTTGAGCAATTATGTTGAATTCTCTTCTCCCTCTGGTCGAGATAATGTCAGTGTCTTATCCTTCTCTTATTCCTCTATGACAGTGATTGTTGGTTTTCCTTCTTTTGCTTCAACTGGGCTTCTTGGTAGGAATATCTCAATTCCCCAAATGATCAAAATATCCCCTGATCTTCCTTTGTCATCATTCCTTGCTGATATGAACTCACCTCTGAGTTCATGAGACTATCAGATAGTCTCATCTCCTCTCCTCACCTCTGAGTTCATGAGACTATCAGATAGTCTCATCTCCTCTCCCTTGCCCACCTGGCAATCTAGGATTTCTGCCCTACCCTCTTGGTAGTATATGAGATCCTCCAATGATCCCATCTCATTTCTCACCTGGTAATCTAAAATTTCTTCACTGCCCACTTGGAAGTCTTTGAGATCAACCATTGACCTATTCTCATTGCCCTCTAGGAAACCTAAAAGTCCCTCACTTCTCACCAGGCAGTTTCTGAGACCATTCTCTGATATCTTCTCCTCACCATAACTGAGACTCTTCCCAGTTTCTGGCTCACAGATGTGAACTACTTCCTCTTCACCTTTGAGGATTTCAACATACCTCAGCCACATTCTCAACAACCTTTGTTTTCCTCTGGCCAACAATATTTTAACTAGCCAATTCACCTTCTTCTTCATGGGCCACTCATACACCCAATGCACTTCAACATCCTACTACATTTTAAATGCAAGTTTCTCCATCTATGCTCTTATCTCACTGAGCTCTTTGTCTATATTAGCCTTGCTTTTATGCTGGAAGTCTTCTCTTGGACCATGTTCATGGCCTTCAATAGCCATCTTCTTCCTCTACCTTCCCTCCTGGAAAGTCTGTTATTTACTCTGCAAATGAGAGCATTCCCAGCTTCTCCTACAGCTCAACTGGGTGTCAATTGTCTATTGCCTACATGAAAATAGATCTCGTCGTACACAACATTTCACTCTGTCTCCTTCTTCTCTCCCACCTGAAATCTATAGACGAAAATTCTCCCTTTGATACCACTTGACACAGACCCCCACCCTTGGTAGGGTTCGCTGACCTCCCGGTCAAGAATCCATTGTAATTCCCTGAGATGGATTATCTCTTTTGATTCCCTGCTGGAATCCCATGAACAAATCCACAGGTCCAAATGTGAAACTCAGCCAACGTGCACAAGCATCAGACGTGATCTTCCCTCCACGTGACCACTACCCGTCACCACAAGCCTAACCAAAGGCGTGTCATGATTTCGCGAGTCGGGTATTTGTATGTGTGTAACCCCAACTCTTCCAACCTTTGAAATGTTGATATTCCAAAATTATCCCTGGACAATCAACGGTCCATATCTCTCCTCGATCAATGGTTATGATATAGGCGTGAACTTGGGCCTCGCAAGTTCCCATGATTCTCCCATTTGAATTCTCTGATGTATGAGTCAGTGAAACGTTGATCGCTCGCCACACATCCCTTTCAATGGACAGTCTCGATGATTTCGAGACTTCGCGTTTCCTGAATTTGAAAGAATTCTCGCCTCAGATCTTTCGATACCTAATCCTCTGAAATCTATTGCCACCTGTCCTCTCATGATGGACGGTTCTGATCTCGTCAAAACTTTTGGAATTCACAAAGTCCACTCTTCTGTACACTATCAAAGGGTTTAACCCTCATGCACCTTCCTCCGGATCCATCGGCTGTTGGTCCATGCTCTCAGATCTGATGGCGCAAATCTGTTCTCCTCTGCACGTTCCTCCTGTGTGTTTGGACGTGAGATTAAATGCTCCATATCTCCTCTTCTGTAGCTGATCTAATGGTTGTTGTCGGTCCTCCTCCTGAGCTTGCAATTTCTCCCTGACTTCGAAGATTTCCAATGTTTCAAACACCTCAACCTTTGATTCCTCTCCTACGAGCCCGACTACTTGGGTCTCGTCTACGTTTTTGAAATGCTATCCCTCCTAAGCTTTGGATATGTAGCTTATCCTCGGCCCTATGCATTCTTGCGCTCTATGTGCAACTTTTTTCTACCTCTCCTTAGCTTGTCTATGGCTTGGACCTTGAAGTGTCTCGGCCTTCTGCTCTTTTCTACAGGAAATTTTTATGCAAAGGAACTATTCCTACTGAGCTTACGAACTTGAAATAGTTTTCTCCCCTGCACACTCCTTGTGCTCGACCGGCCTTCAACTGGTTGTCTTCAACACTTCATTTGAGTGTTGGCCTAGTGCACCCCTTGCACAAGTCTTTCTCTGGAGTGTTCAACAAATTTGTCTCCTTGAGCTTCAACTGCTCAGACCTTAAAGGTCTATGTCCCTTTTTTCCCTCGAAGAGATGCAAGTGCCCTCTCGGCAACTTCCTCTCAAGCACTCCTTGTTGAGCTTGCAGAGTATTCAACAACTCTGTAAGTGTCTCCCTCCTAAACACTTCCCTTATCTCTGAACTTGAAATAGATTTATTCTTACGCATTCTTTGCACTCGCTCGATGCCCTCCTAGTAGAGCTTCACATAACCCTCAGTGATTCTATCTCTCTATGCCTTCCTCTGCACAGTCTTCATCTCCAGAGTATTCAGTAACTCTGAGGCTTCTTCATGAGTCTATGACTTCTTTGGTGTGCTCTCCTAGCATGCTCTTTTCTATATTCAACACCGAACTTAGATGTGCACTCTTTGCACTGGCTCACAGAGTCTTCAACACTATGTCATGTAACCCCTTGCCTTGAGCCACAAAGAACCCAGACTGAAATCAACAACTCTAAACAGATAGGAAAATCTATCTATCACCTGCAGATAAAATCTAACATACATCTACAACATTCACACATAAGAGAAACATACGCAGTTGATATTCATAAAATATATGCAACACACATAATCATAGGCAGGAAAAAACGCTTCTCTTTATATTAATCTGAATATCTAAAATTTACAATGTGCACAAGCTTTTGGACTGCAACTGAGTCTTAGCTCTCTCTCCCTCTCTGCATATCATAATCTCATCTCATCTACAAAATATAGATACAAAATATGGTCTCCTCGAGCTCTTCCCTCCAAGCTACCTACTCTCATTAATTTACATTGAATTACAATCAATGGTTGTCTAGTCTGAATCGGATCTAGATCTTATCAGCCTGTCAACCATTAAAGGCGACTCTATCTACAACCTATACAAAGGAAACAATTTGGCTCTTGCAGCCTTACAAACATTTAATTACAATTTAAAATTTAAAAATGAAAGGGTTGTCGCCTCTCCCTTCCTTGAATGCGTGATGAATTTTTTGTCTAGATGGCGCGTTGCTGGGTTGGAGTGATGCTCCTACATCAAGATACCTAAGGAAATTGTTTCAGACAGAGATACAAAGTTTACTTGAAATTTATGGAGGGGACTATTTAAAGGATTTGGTACAAATCTGAATTTTAGCATAGCATACCATCCACAATCATATGGGTAGATAGAGAGATTCAACCAAGTGATTGAAGACATGATGAGAATGTATGTGATGGATAAATCATCCAAGTGGAAAGACTACTTACATTTGGTTGAGTTATCCTATAATAATGGGTGTCAAGATTCATTGAAGATGAGCCCATTTGAGGCTTTATATGGTAGAAAATGCAATACTCCAATGAGTTAGTACAACCTGACAGACAGATTAGTACTTGGGCCAGAATTGCTCAAGGACATGGAAAACCAGATGGTTAGAATTAAGCAAAATTTAAAGGCAACTCAAGATAGATAGAAAATTTATGCAAATAAGAGAAAGACAACTAGAGAATTTAAAGTGGGGGAGTATGTTCTTTTAAAAGTCAAGCCCAAGAAGATCTCATTGAATTTCAGTAGTTGTACAAAGATAGAAACTAGATTATGTGGTGCATTTGAGATTTTGGACAGAATAGGGCTAGTTGCATACATGCTTGCATTGTCTGCTTCCATGAATTTGCATAATGTATTTCATGTCTCTTTGTTGAAAAAGTATATGCATGATCCTAACCATGTTATTGATTGGAATTTGATTAAGGTAGAGTTAGAGGGAGACTTCCAGGTCCATCTAGTGCGCATATTGGGAAAAAAAGTCAAAATGCTCTGGATTAGAGTTATAGAGCTGGTAAAAGTTTAGTGGACCTACAATAGTCCTAAAGATTCTACTTGGAAGCATGAATATTCCATGCAGACAAAGTACCCACGACTTTTTGAATAAATTTGGAAATTTTGATTTCTATTTTGTATATGCACTGAGCATAGTGTCAAAATAAGGGTGAGGGGAATGTAATACCTCATTTTTTAGTCCCCATATGGAATAATGTAATTTTTTTATTTGATGGAAGTTCAAAGTGCCCAAAAAATTAAAGAGGCCAGTGTGCCCAGGAAATGTAATGCTATGATCATTATTAATAATGAAATATATCACTCAGTGCAAGAAACACAAGGACAAGAGTTATATGGGTCTATGATTCCACGAGAGAGAGGGATTAAGGGGATAAGTCATTTTATCATATTTTATTTACCCATAATTGTTTTAATGGAGAGAAGTGGTTACATGTGCTTCTTTTGTTTTAATGGAGAGAAGTGGTTACATGTGCTTCTTGGGGAAAGGCCATGGGGTTCTCGATTTTCAAGTATATATTTAAACCCATCTTGTGGGTTGTTTGGGGGTTCTTCTTCACTCCCTCTGTTCATTCATTATTCATTGCTCACATTCTCCATTATGTTCACTTTTTCACTCATTCATTCTTGTTGTTGGAATGGTACCATGGGGCTGAATTATTGAGGAGGAAGCCATTGTTTGTTGGTTGTAGTAGTGATTCGTGTGTTTCAGCCATGAATTAAAGCCTGCATGCCTAAGATGCATTGGCATGTACTAATTTTTATTCACAGTTGCGAGTCCTGAGAGTCCCAGCATGAAGATTATTGACTAGATGCACTAGAGCCCTGGAAGGAGTTGGACAACTTGAGGGACTACATGGAAGAGAAGGGGGGTCATTCTCTTGGGTTGTGCAAGATGGAGAGAAGAGAGTCAGTTTACTTTGGATTGTTGTGTGTTGAGAAACATGTGAGATCTTGAGTGTTGACTGGTTTGGGAAGCTGACTATCACCTTTGAACTATCATTGTGGAATCATAGCCCTGGCTCGGGGGTGACCTGTTGTTGAGACTTGGAACAATAGTTTCTATGGTTGGGTGGAACGTCCTTGGTCTGCAGCCATTTGGTGATTTTTTTCATTAAAGATGAGTGATCTCTATCATGTGTTTCTCTGTTGTATATTTCTTTCCGTTGTGTATTAATTATTGTCTTTGAAATTCATATGTTATAACATGCATGCTTGCTGGTTATTTCTATACATGGCATGTTTAATTGTTTTTTTTATACTGTAGCATGAATCTTTATTATTGCATGTATTTTTATCATGTTTCTTTCATGCTTATTTAACAATTTAAATGGTATCAGAACTCGAAATTAGTTTCGAACATATTTTTGAGGTAGCGTGCCTGGACTGAGGGTGGCTTGGTATGTTACATTTAGTCTTTGTTGATACAATCTTAACACCTTAATGTGTGTGGCCACCTAAAATAATCCATTGGTGGTTTGTAAATATATAAAATATTTGTGTACATTACAGAAATACAAGCATACTCTTATTGTTAACATGGTAATAATGGATTTGTGACAATTTTAATCCTCTCAAATTATAATATTTTATGATGAGGAGTCGATATGTTTAGGGTGAAGATCCCATATTAATTAACATTGTCAAGGGTTGAACTATGTATTATGTACATTGAAATGATTAATAAAAATAATAATCGTTGGAACTATGTATTATGTACATTGAAATGATTAATAAAAATAATAATCGTTGGTTGAGGTGACAAATCATAGATGCACGAGGGGTCATCCTTGACCCGAGGGGAAATAATGTAATAAACATGCATGGATTCTGGGAAAAGATACCGACAATCAAGCAAAAGAATATGCTCTCCTTAATGGAGTACAATTATATAAGGGGCTTCAATTGCAAAAATTAGCCATTGTTCGAGATTCAAAGAATATTATTCGTAGTATGATCAAAGGGGCCCCTCCTAATGGAAACCTTAGTAACATTATCAAAAAATATAAACTAGACCTAGAAAGCATCCCTCATGTTTCCTTTCATCATATTAAAATGGAGAATAATCACTAGGATGATTCTCAAGAAAATCTAACAGTGAATTTTTCAAAAGGGGTTATTAACATCAATGGTAGCATGTCTCAGCATCAAATCACATAATCAATGCACATCATTTTCAAAGTATAGCATGTCACATGGGTGTCATATCCTCACAACTCCCTTGATGTCATAACGATGTGGGTTCCCCTTCGTATATACATTCCAATTTATGATAACTTCCCATATATCAACCTTGGGAAATCTCTGATCATGTAAGGTGGGATATTTAGGACACAATACATTACAATTATGGAAGAAGTTTTTATTTATGAAATGGATATAGAGTTAGTTGTAGGTTCTAGACATTCTCCATGTCCGCAAACAATCATGATAACGAGTTGGAGTCCTGGTTCAAGTGTGGGTGCAGTCATATTGTTTTGGAAGGGTATGATATCATGCATTCAATTCAAGGATATTATGGTACAATCCATCCTTGACACAAATTTCAATCCATATTTACCTGTTAGGATCGGTTGGTCCCCAAGGCCCAAGGACATTTTGGGGCTTCTCTTGTCTGCAATATACGTAGGTAAATCATTAAATGTAAAAACGAGGAGGAAACTACAATTTATACTAGTTTATTGGGATATAGTTTCTTTGATCGAAGAAAAAGGTTTTTCATTTTTAATATTATCTTGCAGTTGTGGAACTTTCCCGCATGGGCTCATAAGTGTCCGCAATTTTCAGGTAATTGGGTATGGTCCTCCTCAAGTAGTGTTAGGATCACAATCATCCAGGATTCCAGGTATTATTGCTCCTTGGGTGCACCAGGGAAATTGGTTGATTAGGGGGGGAATGAAGCATCAAGTAAAGGTGTTATAACATCTTCAGTGGATTTTCGGTGTTGACCAAGTCAACATGTCTTGCCAATATTCTCGAATTCAAGACCCGACCTTCTCATTAGAAGCTCTAGAGTAGGAAGTGCAACAAGTTCAGCTAGAATACTTCTCTTTGTCAGCCTAGGTTTCTCAAATTATGGACATCCTCATTCATCATAGATATTCCATGCTCCAAAAGTATGATGAATTGGCTTCCATTAGAGCTTAAGGGGAACAAATGCAACATCAGAGGGTGTAGTCTCCACCAGTGCTTGAGGAATTTGTATCTAGTAGTGGTTCCTTCCCAACAACACACCAATCATCTTTGGACTTGAATTATTCAGTGCATGAGCAGGAAATGGAAGATGAATAACCAACCCAAACAAATCAGCTAGGTATTTAATGTATTACAGGACTATATGCATTCTAGGCATGTTTTATTGTAGTTATACTACAAAATTTTGGAATGTAATTTTTTTCGCTAAGACCAGGTAGATATAGGAAAAGATAGGATAGCAAGAGGATTGTTATGGATGATATATTTGGAACCGAAATATGTGGATGTTTTTGGACCTTTTTGAGCACTTCAACTGCCCATTTTGTATTAATATAATATCTCCCAGATTTTGTAAAAAAAATAACAATCGTTGGTTGTGATAAGAGAAGGATGATAATGATGACGATCTATGATTCCAAAAGAGAGATGATAACAATGATGAGCTATGTTTCCATAATATAAATGATAATGATCGGGGGCTATGATTCCATGAGAGAGGGGGCTAAAGGAGGATCCAAGGGGAAAACCATGTTATTAAATTAAGTAAATGTATTTTTACCTTCTAATTTTCCTCTTGACTGTATGAGAGATCAATAATTGAATTCATGCAAGAGGGTGGGTGTGAGAAGTCACATTCCATAGTTATTGAGAGCATCGGGTTGAACTACAATCAACATTGGGGATTGTGAGAGTAAACTTGTTTGTTATTTCTTGTCTAAAAAAGAAATTCGTATGGAAAAAGAGGTATGTTTTTACATGTTGAGTTTGGGTAGAAAGTGAGAAGATGAGTGCTATAAAGAGAACCAACCATGTTGTGCTTGAAGGAAGTCATTATTTGTTCTTGAAGGAAGTCATTATTAGTCTTTGTTTACAATGTAAATGTGGCTTGTGTTCTTGTAAAAACGGGTTGCATACTTGTGGAGCATTTCCTGTTGAGGACATGACTTAAGAGCATTGTGAATGTTGTAGTGAGAACTCTTAGGGATCTGAGTATTCCTTAAGTTCTCACTATGAGATTCCTAACTAACCAAGTGCATTGGAGCTCTAAAAGGAAGTGGGAAATCCTGAGAGACTGTGCACAGTGAAGGGGCATCCCATTCTTGGGGTTGTGTAGATTGTAGGGAAGAGAGTTGGTATATTGGAACTATTGTTGTAGTAGAATTTGAGTTTTGGGATGCTGAATGTGGAGAGTGGACAACCAAGAGGAACATATCTCCTTATGGACTCATAGTCTTAGTTCGAGGGTGGCTTGTTGTTGAGAGAAAATGAACAACAAGTCTATAATTGGGAGGAACATCCTTCATACACAACCAATTGGTTATTTTATAAGAAGATAATTTCTTTGTTATATTTATGATGTTCTTTCCACTATGTAAATGAATATTTGAATGCTCTATGTGTTTGGTGTTTTGCTTGAGCAATTACATCTATGATTTAAAATATATCATTACTAACCATTGGTTCATTTTATATGTATGGAGTGTTTTAATTTTCGTCTTAACAAATGCTTATGTTACAAAAGCCATATAACTTTTAGCATTATTTAATTTTAATCAGAAAACTAAATATTACTTCAATTACAATTTCACTTAATATTAAGAAATAATATATATATATATATATATATATATATATATATATATATAAAAGAAGTTACAATATATTACTTATAAAGACTTGTAAGATTGATAAGTTTTTATTGAATGCTTAATTTATCATTAAGCATGTTATTTATATCTCTTTTAAAAATCAATTGAGAAAATTTAGTGATAAAAAATTAAAGATGGAAGTAAAGATATGGTGGGGGTAAAGGTGGAGGGTGGAGAATATAGAAAGAGTAACAAAAGATGTTAAAAGATGTCAAGAGATTTTTCTTATGTCCCAAGGCAATCAAAGATGGAAGGAGAAGGGAGGGATGTAAAAAGAGAATGTAGTGGTAAAGGTGGAGGAAGGAGGACATAGAATAAGTAAGGGAATGGGTTTGAAAGATCTACTTTCCACCCTAATAAAATGGAAGGTGGGGGGAAATATGGTAAATTGAAAAGGTGGAAGAAAAAGGTAGGCAAGGTTATCTGAGGGTAGAATGGAAGGGAAATGGTAGAAGAAATTATATGGTGTAGTAAAGGGGTAAGGTGGAAGCAAAGGGAAGGTAGGTTTATATGAGGTGAGAATGGAAGGGAAAAGGATAAAGAAAGGGAGTAGGAATCATGTTGAAAGAAAATTTATGATGGAAAGAGTGATATAGTTCCTCCTTTTCCCCTTTATTTAAGGTGAAAAACACAAATGAAGAGGGGAATGGAAAGGTAAGGAAGGTAGAGGTGGAGAAGGAATGGAGAAATTAAAAAAGGAAAGGGAAAAGGGGGAAATGAAGTGATGGAAAGATAAAGCTAATACTAAAGGAGAAGGAAAGGAAAATGAAGAGAGAATGAAGGGGATATAAGGGTGGGAGTGAACAAATAATTTTGCACCATTAACATAGAGTAGCACCCATTATATGGAAGTATACCAATTAATAGTCTTAAAGAAATTATAAATATTTTGGAAGACCACATAATTTTCGAGGGAAAGAAAGAGAGTCTTCACAACTTATAATCAAATTTATTGAAAATATTGAAAGATTATAGTTACCATTGAATTAGATAGGGAAAGCAACATAAACAAGTAGGCAAGGATGTGTTGAGTAGTCAACAACCCCAAGTAGACCAACTTTGAGGTCCAATTTTAAATTTTATCAAAGGCTCATTAAGTGAACTTGACTTTCTCTCAATGTTATTCTTTTCAATTAATTTGATAATTGTATAATGATGATTTGGGATGATTTGGATTTAATTGAATAAGAGTTTGTTTTATTTTATTAGTATTATTAACTACAGTAGATTATGGAAATCACATTACTAGATTGATTTACTTTACCTTGTCTCATTACATGCAATTTGATTTAAATGTTCTTATATCACTTTGATTTAAGTGACTCAACCTACATGAAAGTACTAGACAACCTTTTCTAAGGCCACATAAGCTATTTTGTATTATGAATTGGTTCATAATTGAGTTTCAGGAAAAAAAAAAGACAATTTCACCAAGTGCTATGTATGGGGTGCTTGATGAGCCAACTCATCTATTTCATAAATTTCTTAAACTTATAAGCATCTTGAAAACCTATATAACAAAAATATTAGAAGAATTGATAGAACTTAATTTTGATAAAACAATATGTTAAACGAAGCCTAGTTTTTAATTCAAAAATATGAAAAAAACAACATACTGAAAAAGGCTTAAATCTGAATTAAAATAATGTATTTTTTTTTTTTTAATTTTGAGTACCAAATAAATAAATTGTGTATTTTTTTTTTTTTAATTTTGAGTACCAAATAAATAAATTGATATTTTGACACCTAGAAAAGGATATCTATAATTTTCAATATTATGAATGAAGTGTAGTTAATAATTTATGAATATGAGATCCAAAAGTATATACATTTATGATTTCCCGTCACAAATCAAATTAAATTATTGATCTATATCATTTATGAAAAAAGAAATTAACATGATTTTGTAACCATTAGTTTGAAATCCCTACTTATCCTACCTAGCCTCATCATAGAAAAAAAAATATTGAGATCTTCAATCGAAGGTCATGTAAACATGTCAAATGTCTATTACATCAAAAGCGAAATCAAGGAGGCTTCGCTCATGCTGGAGTCCATTAATTTGCCGTTCTCAAAAAGAGTTATTTTTAAGTAATGGTGCGTCGTCTCCTTCTATATTATTCAATGGTTTTACTCTTTTGCCATAAATGAGTAATCCTTGATTTACCTTGCCTCGTCAATAGGAGTAATTGACGCACATCAAAGTTGTATTTTAAATTAGTCAAGGGAAAGGAAAGTTTTAAATATGAGTAGTTTTAAGAGTTTGACTTTTTCGAACAATTTTATTTGAAATTTGATAAAAAAATGTTGGAGTTTTATATTTAAGTGATTGGTTCTTTTAAAACTTTGTAATGTGTTGAATTTTTTTATATATTTAAATGCAATTTAAATAACAAAAAATGGTGATTTCGGGAAAATCTATTTAACCTAATTTCAGTAAAAAAGTTCAAAATGTCCAATATTTAAACAACTGCTTTTAAATATATTCTTTTAAATATATTCTAATGACAAAACTTTACAATGATCATAAACTGAAGTGATAAAACGGCCTATAATGAGCATTTAAGTAATCTAATATCGGTTCCGGTATCACATATGGCAATTTAAGCAACCGGAATACTTTGTTCAAGGAGCATTTATGAGCAATCTAATCGAAAGAGGAAATGGATTCAATGAGCAATCTAATCGAAAGAGGAAATGTGAGATCATTACTATTCACACTAACCATATTAATCTTGTTAGGTAGGGTGAATTGTTTAGCAATGTTGCAAGAAAGTAATCCATTGCCACTAAGCTCCAAGATAGCTTCTATTGAATTGGTCCTATACATCACTTACAACATGTTTGTAATTATGTTGTTTTGGTTAATTTTTATCCTATCTAGGGTGTCAATTTAATAGGAAGATACAAATATGAAAAAAAATATTGGAAAATTCATAAGGCATGGCTTACTCTTCTCAGTATTAAATAGATGCTCTATAATAGAGATTTGACTAACAACCTTAAACCTTTGATTATGTCAAAAATTAACTACTAATTAACAACTTTCCATAAACAAAAAAAGATCAAATCAACTAATCACCCAACTAAGTAATCTATGCATAGAGATTGCATGCTTTAACACTCCCCTTGAATCTCAATTGTTACATTCTTCAAAAATGACAATGTCTAAGTGTTATCTTTGAAACTAAAAAAACATTCTTCCCAATGGTTTGGTGACGATAACTACTAGTTGATCTCTACATCCACAAAAATAAAGTGATAGTGAGTGTCAGTGTGTTTGCTTTTCTGATGAATGGTTTTTGAACAATGCAATTGTTGAACTTTTGTCACAGAAAATAGAAATTGACTCGTCCACACATGCAATATCTTTCAAGAGTCTTCTACATAAGATATTGAGACAACGAAATTTTTCTTAGAAGACCATGAGATCAAATTTAAGCATGAATGAAAAGCATATCCTGAGGTGTTTTTCCTATCATGAATGATACTGACAAAGTCACTCTTTGTGTATCTTGGAAGCATGTTGTCTTCAGAATTTGTGGACCACAATCCATAATCAACTGTACCTACAATATATCTTAAAATTCTTTTCTCCAACTTTCCAGTGAGAGTCCTTGGAAGATTCCATAAATATGGAAATGAAATTTATTGCATACATAACATCAAGTCTAGTTGTAGTAAGGTACATGAGGTTGCCTACAACCTGTTATATAGTGTTGAATCAATTGATGGCCCATCATCTTGCTTGATAAATTTTGTTCATATTGCAATTTGTGTTTCTGGTGGTTTGCATTTGTCCATCTTGAACCTCTTTAAGATATTTGTAGAATATTTTTGTTGACACATGAAAATGGCATGAGTGGATTGCTTAACTTCAATTCCCAAAAAATACTTTTTGAGACCAAGATCATCATTTCAAACTCTCTTTTCATGGCATCTTTGAAATCATCTAACATCAGATTTCCAGTATATATTATATCATCAACATAAATACAAACTATAAGAATTTTACCTTGTTGATATAATTTGGTATAAAGAGTGGGTTCATTACTGCTCATGCTAAACCCATTGTTGAGAAAATAAGAGTCAATTTGACTATACTATAGTCTTGGAGCTTGCTTCAAGCCATACAAGGCCTTCTTCAACTTGTACACTCTATACTCCTAAAATTTTACTTCAAATCCTTGTGGCTGATCTACATACACCTCTTCTTCTAAATTTTCATTCAACAAGGATGACTTCACATCCATCTGGTAAATTGGCCAATTGCTCTAGAATGCAATGGTTATCACATCTCTAATAGTATCCAACCTTTCTACCAGACCAAAGGTCTCACCATAGTCAATACCGGATTGTTGAGAAAACCCTTTGGCAACTAGCCTTGTCATATGTTTCCCAACCTTTCCTTTCCCATTCAGTTTTTTCTTGTAAAACCACTTAAGACCAGTGATGGTTTTATCTATTGGGAGATCAACAAGATCCCATGTCTCATTCCTTTTTATCTATTGGGAGATCAACAAGATCCCATGTCTCATTCCTTTCAATAGTTTCAATCTCTTCACTCAGAGTCTATATCCAATGTTCTTCTTTCACTACCTCTTCAAACTAAGTAGGTTGATAGGATAATAAGGCAAAGTGAGCTTGTTGATCCATGGAACCCAACTTCTCATATATTTATCTCAAGCTCCTTGTTTTGTGATTTCTCACAGAAGCTATTGAGTCACTACTAGAAGAAGAACTATTTTCAATATTTTCTTCTTGTCTTTGCAACTATAACCTTGACAGTCTTGGTGGAGGTACTTACTACCATAAGATTTCCACTTGTTCATCTATTTGGAGTAATGGATTTCACTTGTCCATTGTTTATTTTCTTGGTCACTCTAAAATTTATCCTCCAAGAATTTTACATCTCTTCTCACGGTCACTCTAAAATTTATCCTCCAAGAATTTTACATCTCTTCTCACCACAAATTTCTTGGTGACTGGATTACATAGTCTGAAGGCATTGGAATGTTCATTGTACCCAATGAAAATAAACTTTTCACTCGTGTTGTCAAGTTTCCTTATTATCTATTTTGGGACATGTGCATAGGCTATACAACAAAAAAATTTGAGGTGAGAGACACTTCACTTCATGCCACTCCATGCTTCTTGAGGAACTTTATCTTTCACACATTTTATTGGTGATTTGTTGAGTATGTAGACTAAACAAGCAACAACTTCAACCCTAAAATCACTGGATAATTTTCTCTCTTTGATTATGCTCCTTTCCATGTTCATCATGGTATGGTTCTTTCTTTTAACCACTCCATTATACTATAGATTATATTTGGTTTTGAACTATCTTCCAATTCCCTGTTGTCTACAAAAATTTGCAAACTCCTTTGAGTCATACTCTCCCCCTCCATTTGTCTACAAAAATTTGCAAACTCCTTTGAGTCATACTCTCCCCCTCCATCTGACTTGAGCACTTTCATGTATTTGCCACTTTTTTTTTCTACTATAAATTTAAATTATTTTGACTTTGTCATTGTATCAGATTTGTTTTTGAGGAAATATACACAAACTTTCCTGCTAAAACCATCAATGAACATTAGAAAATAAAAACTTCCACCAATGGACTAAGTTTGCATGGGTCCACATAGATTTGTGTGAACTAGTTCTAGATGCTCTTTGGCTCTATAGGAGGATGTTGAAAATTTTTCTCTTTGATGTTTTCCAAGGATGCATCTTTCAAAAGGGATTGTCTTTTCATTCAATACAGGCATTCCCTTAACCATTGACTATATTTGCAAGAGACTAAGTCTTCTAAAAGGTATATGACCATCCTAATATGCCACAACCAAGTCTCATTTATGCTTGAGACATTTTGTGCATATGACTTTGATAGGTGTACACTTCTCATATTCAATGTGAACATTCTATTATTATTCATTTGGACCTTTGCAACAACTTCCCTTCTAGGTGGCTTATCTAAGATATTTCATATGGAGTCCTTGAATATGACATCATAACCCTTTCGATTCAACTGTCCTACACTTATTAGATTATGTCTAAGATTTGGTACATGGAAGACATCAAGAATGTCCTTCTTCTCATTTTTCTTGGTTAAGACTCACAAAACACATTTTCCTAAGGTTTTGAAATGATAATCATCTCCTAAAGTAATTTCAGATTGAATAGAGATATTAATGCTAGAAAACAGATTTTTGTTACCTATCATGTGATTGTTGAAACCATTGTCCAAAAACAAAATATCCTTATTGTGATCTTCTTTAGTGATTTGACATGAAATAAACATTGTCTCAGATGTCCCTTCTTCAGTGTTGGAAATATCATTTTTTCCCTTGTTTATATATGATTGTTTCTTTTTTCATTCAATTTCATACTGACCATATTTTCTACAATAGTAAAATTAGACTTTATATTTGTTTGTCCATCTTCTACCTCTTCCCCTTTGATTCTAAGAGTTTTTAGGCTAATTTGATTTATCTTATTGTTCTGGTGATGTTCTTCCTTTCGTTTGATGATTTCCTATGCCTCTTTGAACTCTTCCTCTCTTTCCCTTGCCTTTGCCTCTACCAATGAATTCCTGAGTCTTGAATGCATGTATTAAGGATTCCTCTTTCATGTTGATTCTTGATTCATCAAACAAAAGAGAACCCATTGTTTCTTCTAATTTAGTTTAGACAGGTATTTGGAATCTTCTATGAAAATGACAACCATTTCAAATTTCTTAGGCATGCTTCTAAGAATCTTTTCAACAATTATTTGATCTTGGATCTTCTCTACATGAATCCTGAGCTGATTCACAACTCCCATCACTCTAGTCATGAACTAGTCAATGTTTTGTGCTTCAAAGTCTTCACTTTGTCATTAGCCTGATATGGTAATTTCAGGATATCACAGGATTTCTTTGCACTAGATGCTCTTGTTATCTTGGTAAAAATTGAGTCATCCACTAAACTCTAGATCCAAAAATTGGCCTTGTTTTCCTTTTTCTTCAATTCCGCAAGATGATTTCTTTGGGCATTGGTCATGGAATACATATTTTCTTGATCAAGCTCTGAGAAGCTATTCTCCACTGGTTCCCAACATTCCTGGACTTGCAGGAAGGTTTTCATCCTTAGAGACTAAAATTCATAGTTCCTTCCAACAAGAACTAGTCTGTATGTTTTCTCTATATTACTTGTGGAAGCCACAAAAAATTGAATTTTTATTGAAGGAAATAAAAAAAACAATCAAAGAAAACGGGTGAAGGTTATTTCCCTAGTTCCCCAATTTTTACCTTTGTCCCCTTTTTTTTAACATTCAATCACCCTTTTCTTAATCTCATTTAACTTTCATCCATACCCTAACTTTATGCTTTTAATATAACAAGAGTTGATCACCCAAATATACAGAAAGGCTTTGGCAAAAAGCGAAATAAGTTCAATATTTAAGCCAAACACATGAAATAAAGTTTTTAAGCACTATTTAACCATAGACCAAATAAAAATAGAAAATTCGCCCCACCCCCTGAAAAATAAAATAAAGAATAAAAAACTCCAATTCACCTCCTTATGGAAGCAGCTTGGGTTTGTTCCTTTGAAATCCTTGACTTACTTAAACATGGATTTGGCTCTACCAGTTTTTATTTCACCAAATTTCTACATATATCGGTTCCTCAGATCTGTGTCTTCCATGATCTATTTGGATGAAAAATCTATCTTCTCTCCACTATGTGAAATACCATGTCGAACTAATAGGAAGAGGCAAATATGAATAAAAAGTCTAGAAGAAACTTGGGTCATGGCTTGCCCTTCTCATTATTAAATAGATGCTCTACAATAGATATTTGACTAACAACCATAGAGGTTTGATATGGTGAAAAAATAACAACTTTCCATAATTAGAAAAAGACCAAATCAACTAATCATCCAACTAACTAACCTATGCATGCTTGGTCAACAAGAGAGATTATAATCTTTAACATAGCATAAGCATAATAGTGCGCTTTGATTTTACTTTTGTACTATCTTTAAGAAATATTTTTTTTAAATACATTTAGATCACTCACAAATATATCAAAGTCAACAAACCAAAAGGTATGCTCTTCCTTCTCATTTTTGTTGATTCATAGAAAATATGCAAAGGTTAAAGCTATAATGAAGACTTATTTATTATTAATTACAAAGGACTTCTTACAAAATTGATAGGGCTTGGGTAAAATTTTGTTCGCTAGCCTTGGACGACTGATATTATTCTGGTTTAACTATATATTGAGTGTTGTTTCACTATTATTGTGTTGCACGGCTCTCTCAAAAACATCTATATCAGCGTTCCTACATTTCCAAACTCTAGGAAACATCCTCAAAATGTTGGGCACTCCATTGGAGCCACTCGGATTTTCTTGCCATCCTAAGATGTTCACGGTAGATTTCAAGGACATTCCAGATATATTTCAGGGATTCCTTGTATAGATTTTAAGGATGTTATGGGCAGATTTTATAGATATTTTGAGCATGCATCTTAATTTTTGAAAATGGACATTGACGATTAGACAATATGACCATTTTTTTAATCTATTCTTTTTATATTACACTCAATCTAAATTTGATGATTTTGTATGATGAGTTTGGATTTGGGTTTTTGGTGATTTAACAATTTCCTTTTCAACAACAACATTACATCAAGCAAATCTTCCATGTCAAAAAACTAGGAATTTCAACATTTGAAAGGGTTGAACCTTGTCATTATTTTTCTTGTTCTTCTCATTTTTAGGGTCATCTCAAATTTTACATATTGTACATGGGTTTTGAAGAGTCATTAGAGTTCTCTTTTTCCACCATTCCAACCCCAAGCATTGTGAAAACAATCAGAAGTAGTGACTACAATTGGGTACTAAATGATTGAATAAATTCCTATTCAATCACCTTCTTAATCTGAAATATGAATCTAATATTCAATCACCTTCTTAATCTGAAATATGAATCTAATCTCTTTATAGAATCAAAGTGATTTGTAATGGTTCTCAACACAACTATAAAAATGTATAAAACCTATCAAGAAGGGAATGTCTTTTAAGTATTAACATAATCATCATTAACAATAAATGAAGAACAAAAGCTGATATATAGACAGTTCTTTTGTTGCATAGATCATTAATAGACATTATTGCAAATTGAACATAGTTACACTTAAGTCGGCTAAAGCTAAAGTGCATTTTTCATTTTTCTCATCTATAGGGGATAATAATGAAATGACACTCATCCCTTTCTAAATTTCATGAGTGGCAAGTGTAAGTGCTGTGCATAATGCTATATAGTATAGCTTGTTATGCTTACACGAAACTACAAATGTTTATAGTGAATAATAAATTTTCAATGTTATATATATATATATATCCATCCACAACCGGTTGTCCCTTGAGAAATTTTGGAAGTGTCCTCCATTCCTTGTCCTAAAAACCAATACACCATAGATATTGTTATAGGATTCATGGTTAACTAGGTCTAGAAACTTATTTATCATGATGAACAACTATACACTACAACTATTTTGTTGCTTACAATTATTGAGGAAGAGTTTATCATCACACTTAATGAATTGTTTTATTTATCGATGGAAGACCTAGTAGGAGGAAACATGGACACAACAGCATTAGAGTTCGATGTGAGATAACTCAAGCATAAGAGAAGAAGATTAGAAGTGGAAGGATTGAACTTATAGATCATGATAAAACAATTATGAATTTATACTAAGTGTATCAGCCAGTCAAAATCAAAGATTTATGTTGGACATTTTCTTGTATCGACATTATGAGACTAGAGGGAAGGTGATGGTCAGCCTCCCTATGTATAACTATGCCTAAGAGGCCAATAATATTTCAAGCTTGCAAATATTATGAAGTTATGGTAAGCCTCCCTATGTATAACTATGCCTAAGAGGACATTTTCTTTTATTCTCCATTCGGCCAAGATTGCGCAAGTACAGCATATAATGAAGTTAAGTCACTGGAATCGAAGCTGGAAGAAGTTGAAAAATAGGTTTAAAATATTTGCCAAAAATATACCCTTGTGTAAGGATATATTCGATTGGAAAAGGTTATACAGCAGGAAAAAATAAAATATTGTAAACGCCAACCACCTGTTTGAATAAGGAAAAATTAATCGCTACAAATTTAATCAGGGCAGACTATTAGAATATACTTTTATCAAGCACACATATCTGCGACGAAGATGCTTCCTCTTCGGAAATTATGAAGTCCGATGACATTTTACTTATGCATAATTTGCAGCATAAAATCCGAGAGCAACAGTAGGGTCCTAAGCTCATTTTTAAAGATATACAACCTGCACTCTTGTGTGACAGAGCTGCAATTTGATTATAGAGACAGTATTAAAGTGGAACGAAATTGAGGCATACGGGAATATGTCACTGTTTTATTAGGGAATACTATTCCCTCAGGGAAAGACAAAACTTCACAAAGGAACTAGAACTAGGTACAAAGTCAAATAATAGTAGGTTAGTAGGAAATGTTAGTAGGGAACACAGACAATTTCACATATTTTTCATTTTGAACTTCTAAGCATAAATAGTAATGAAACGAATGAGGCATGTCAATTAAACTACAAAGTCAAATATTAGTAGGTTAGTAGGAAATGTTAGTAGGAAATAAGACAATTTCACATATTTCTCATTCTGAACTTTTCATCATAAATAGTGATGAGATGAATGAGGCATGTCAATTTCTTTTAGATTACATATCAGTGTCTAAGGATTATGAGAATGAATGATGAAATGAATGAGGCATGTCAATTTTTTTTAGATTACATACCAGTGTCTAAGGATTATGAGAATGAATTTTATGATTTTGTGGATCGTTGGATGGAATTATCATGGACTCTAAGGCTTCCACATTATGCTGATCACCCTACACTCTTCATTGTAAATGAAATCCCGAATACCATAATCACCCTGTGATCATACCCTATGCTCCACCTTGTTATCTTGATGGATGTTATCTTTATATATATTAACATTTTTTTATGGTTTCATTGGATCTTTGATTTCACATGATTTCAAGCCGATCTAGAGCCGATCTAGAACAAGTAGAATTTTTTTTTTTACTTTAATTGTCTATCTATTTTTTTTCATAGATTAAATTTCCCTTCATAGATCGAGTACTAGTTGAGCTAAGCGGTCCCTAAGGTCACTTGCATCTATAGACTAGTGCCCCTTTTATTCCTTCTTCATTTTTGTTAGTATCTTATTGTGTAGTTAGTTTTCATATTATTTTGTTAATAAGATGGATATGGGCATTTTGAGATCTAAGCTCTATTTTTTGTTTCTGGGTATCCTTTGACAAATGGATATGATTGAACCTATGCTTAGACATAGTTCTTAGCTCTTTCTACACTTGATGAACCATTATGTTCTAGGTATCCTTTGTCAAATGGAGATGATTGAACCTCTGCTTAGACATGGTTCTTAGCTCTTTTTAGACTTGATGAACCATTATGTGAACAACCTTGCTTTGCTTGTAATATTACAATGGTTTCCTCGACATATAACTCACCCAAGTGCTTATTGGCAATTGCTAGTTTTCTTGGATGGAATCCTTAGGAACAAGTTTCAAATACTGTGAATTTCACCATTCTAAATTGCTTGGTTTGAATTTGGATGGAGAACACAGAAAATACATTATTCTTTAATTCCATTAATGAATGGCATGGCTAATGAATTTTCTTGGAGGGCTATCACAAAGAATTTCATATTTTTCAATTGGTGGCAATTTTTAATTGAAGAGGAAACTCTTTCTCCAAGATATAACATTCTACATAGTAAATTCAAAACTATTTTAAGTAGCTTCCTACTTTTTATTCTAATTCTCAAGGTCATTGTTTTTTCTAATTCTCAAGGTCATCGTCTAACTAAGATGAGGAGTTTTTTTCCAAATGGAGATTTCTCTTTGCTAATTTAATTTGATTTTACCCTGGAAAATGGTTAAGAGAAATGATGATTTTTCAAACACTCGATACAAATCCACATCATTATCATTGTCATTGTCATTGAAATTTCCCTCCACCTATCCCCATGTAGCAATGCACACCATTGATACCAATATACATCAAAAGTCTATTCGAAATAGCGTATACAAGATCAGGAATCAATGGTGGTCAAGATTTGAAAATGCTACTATATGTTTTCATGAATCAAGGACTAGTGGAAATAGTGACACATGCGAGGAGAAAGCACAAACACTTTTTTAATTATGTTGTTTATTGGAAACTTCTAGATTAATTAGTTTTTTAATTAAAAATATGTAATGTGCATGTGAGATTTAAGGATAGAAAAATATTCTTTGTTGTGTCCACAAATTAAAGTCTAATATTAACAAAAAAAAACCTCTTAATCATTAGGGCACCTGATTAAAATAGATTATTCATTAACCGGATTAACTTTCCTGCCATGTATAAGTTATGGCAGGCGCCAAGATGCAACAAGATGTTATCGCCTCTCGGCATTCATCAACCATGGATTAAATGACTAGGCCAGTTATTCAAAGGGTTAAGGTATCGACTAACATTGGTTATTTAAAAAAAGACAACTCAACAAGTTATTTTAAAAAAAACAATTAGACAAGTTATCAAAAGCATACTTCGAATAATTAATACAATAATGTCTCAAATGATTTGATTTTATATTATTTTTGTTTTATATCAATTAATTTTATTAAGTCAATAAATATCAACTCTACCCACATTATTATATTATGTTACAATATCTATATCATACTAAATTATAAACCATCTTTCAATACAATAATATTTCAATAAAAATATTAATCATTCCATCATTACTTTTTCATTACTTTTTATGTAGTTTTGTTTTTTATATATACATATATCTTCTTCTAAATTATTCTTTATGCAATTTTGTTTTTTCATATAAACATATATTATCTTCTAAAGTATTGGTATATATGCACCTATTTATATTCATAAAAATCATTACTCTGTTACTTACAATTAAAATTTTAAAACTAAATAATATAATAAATAATTATTTAATTAATATAATTAAAAATTAAATATTACATTAGACATTAATTTAATTAATAATATAATGATAAATTATTCAGCTTATTCTTATTATATTTACTTAAATTAATTGATTTTACTAACTTAACAATTCTAATAATAATAATATAATTTATATGTGATCATTAACTCTTTTTCTGAGCCCATTAAACATTCAATCACAATCTTACTGTAAAATGTTATTGTAACATCTTCGTATCCCAATTTTATATATTCTATTAATAAATAGCATAGTTCCTTCCATCCTTCCCCACAGAATTTTCACAATTATGACATGAGCCTAAAGTCAATGCACATACCCCATAACTTTAAAGTTAATATGAATAGACTTGGTAAGAACAAAGTGGTTGAGGGCCAAGTCTGGCATCCCATTGGGAAAATCACGAGAATCCCATGAAGCGAATGACTTCCCTAATAGTTTTCATCCAGGAAGAAAAACTTGGAGTGTTACAGCGGCCCAACTATCATAAGCAATCATGGCTAAGAGGATCCCAGAGTCAACTACATGAAATGGCTAGGGACCAAAAAGGATTACAAAAGTACAGGTGGTGGACTCCAAGTTCATAGGGTATCCTCCATTGTTGCTGTCCACTTTACAATATTCAATGTGGGGACGTTTTCAAGTATTTTTATGCATTTACACTTTCGGGACTGGGGGATCGTGCTCTCTTTGAGGCATGTGCCATTAATTTCCTACTTGACACATTCTTCATATTCGTTACAGTACACCTTGCACGTAATAGCTCGACCATAAGAGAATCCAATTAATGTGATTTCGAAATTCCATTGGTTTCTTTTTTCTATCTCTTCAACTTTTATATATATATATATATAT